>PNEQ01014384.1:0-38667 GCA_003012365.1 Medauroidea extradentata
CAGCGTTCGACATCCGTCTCTCTCCTACTTGAGTGAGCGATGCGTCTGCGTGGAGTAAAAACTATTAAATTGTAAAAAAAAAAAAAAATTGACATAATTGTATTTATGCGTACAAATAAATATAACTTGATCAATTTCATTGTGATTTCCAATTACTTCCTTCTCTATATACATCCAAATCTATTAAACAAATGAAATTGAAATTTTCTTTTGAAAAATGATACCATTCCATCAGTATTTTCTTAAGACGTTGTCACGTTCAACTATCGTCAGTAAACCGACTTTACAGACAACCAATTTTTTTTTATTTTCCATTTACTCTACACTCACAAGACATACATTAGGCCCAAAGTGAATTTAAAAAATATACTTTGTTCAGACCAACCCACAGCAGCCGCTAACACGTAACAGTCACGTAGCATACAGGTTAGAAAAGAAGATTATTGTTAACTTATTAACTATCAAGGGAGCAGTCGGGTTATTAATACACGCTCTTTGGTGTTAGAAAACTGTTTTATGTCGCCTCTCATATTACATTATTATATATATATATACTGTAGTACAATTACGCGGAGTGAGGCAGATTATGAAGTTAAATTGTATTTATTTACAATGAAATTAATTAAATAGGCACTTGGATTATCAGTTCGACAGCCCCGCCTTAGGCATGTTTCCAGTGCCGGATTTAAACTTCTAGACGCCCTAAGCGCCCCCGCTACCTGTTCTCCATCCTTCCTTACCAACTGGCGTATTTTCCCCGTCTTCAGCACCGCGTTATTTAAGGCCGTGCTTTTTAGTTTATACTGTAATAATTTTTTAAGCTTAAACGAGATATGATATCAAAAATCTGTCTGGCAGTTTTGTTTAAAATGGTTTTTGCCGTGATGGTTAGTTTTTTTTTCGAAGCAAGAAATTATACGGTTTCGAATAAAAAGTCAATCAACCCGAGTTTCGTTAGTTACATAACTAGTTAAAACCATAGTATTTACTGCCTTTAAAAATAACCAACATTGAGAAGACGATGTTAAACAAAACTGCCAGACAAATGTTTGATATCTACTCTCGTTTGGGCGCAAAAAATTAATATAGCTAAAAAAGTAAAAATTTGAGAGCATGGCCTTAAAATTACTCTGGTCTGTCCTCTCGCTGTGCATAATAATAGTAACAACACAATTATAATTCAGCTTAATTGTACCACAGTTATTTGTAAATAAATAGCTGGATTGGCTATTGAGAAGATAAAATTAATAAGAAACAGCATAAGTCAACAATGCAAAAGTAAAGCCATTTATAAAAACTTATACTTGTCGCCATATTGGAACTTTTAAAATTAGTGATGGGAAATTCTTTACATTGTCTCCTGGATAAAAGTGCGCCCTTGTGAAAGTTGCGCCCTAGGCACGGGGCTAGTGGGTCTAGTGGTAAATCCAGTCCTGCATGTTTCCAAGACTGGTATTAGGTAGGGGTTACGGCAGTCGTATCTGAACGTCCTGGGGCATCCTGGAGGCGTAGTTATCCGGGCGTCGATATGGAGCAGACATGCCCATTATAGGGCCCTATAAGCACTAGGTACACTCGTCCGCCATTTTTGGTCGTTCAGCAGCTAGCTCAGGCGACAACACTCTTCGAGCGACCAAGAAACGTCCAAAGTAAACTCGTCATCACTCGAAAGCCATTCATTCAAACGACTTCAAAATTTTTACGATACAATTATAGACTACCCTACCAATGATAGTATCTGTTAATTTTTCTTATGTCAGAAATGTACTTGTTTAAAAAATATTTACAATGTCCTGCGCACTGTTCACAGAAAAGTGCTGGGCAAAATGTAGTAAGCGACAAACATTTTTGTTATTGAAGATAGACGGAGGTACCAGCGGACGAAAAATAGATAAAACTCTAAATTTAATTTTTAAACCCCACTCGAAGAGTTCCGCGACACACAGTTATTTTTGTGGCTGGTAGAACACAGAACAATTTCGCCGCAGTGCCGCGCTCGTTACAATCAGCATGCACTGCAGATCAGAGTCCAGATTCTTCTGACTTACCCTACCATCGCTTTTTGTTGCCAGTGCGGGCGAGTGGAAGGTACACTTCCCAAAAAGTCGATCTATTTACAGAACTGATTTTCCTGTCTCAGCCGTATATATAATAGTATTGTGAATGTTTTCCCCAGTTTCTTAATCCATGCGCTGCTCCATACTCACGTTTTATCACCTTCATTATAGTTTCACCTCGTTAAGCGCTAACCAAAATATCTTCACTAGTTTGACCAAAATAAACCTAAATTCTTTATTGCATGCTCTTTTTGTTATTTTTCATTCCACAATCCTCCCCAATTCTATAAAATAAGAACTGTAAAAATGGAAATAAAATGTTAGTAGTGAAGGACAATATTACCAGGCTGGCAACATACAAAACAAAGCAAAACCAGAAGTTTTGTGAATCGAACCATATTGGGAGTTACTCCAAATTTTACGCGCAATTCGGGCGAAGCGTATTTATTTTACAAGTATTTTAAATCGAAAGTTTATCCGAAAGTTTATTATTCTACTGTTGTTACAACTTCACAATGAAAAGAAATAGTTCATCTGATTCATACGAGTGGCTCTGTTTCTAGTATACTCTAGTGCTCATGTTTGTATCAGCTCTAATAAATTGGTATTTACGCAGTGCGATTGTTATGATTTATACTTTTGAGGGCGCGGTCAACCGCAATTTTCACCGCAGTGATTTTATTTTTCATTTGTACCAGACATATTATTTTCTTATTTTCGACACAAATGGGACTAAATTTGGCACATATGAAATTTTTTTCTCACATAGTTTTCGCGCAATGGCTTTTTAAGTTAAATAACTGCATATTTCCGTTTTAAGGACTACACTAAAACCAACTGACATACAAAACTGAGAAAAATTCACAGCGGGTAATGACATGACAGGCTACAATTTCACGTACATAAATACTAACAATATTTTTTTTTTGTGTGTTTAAATACAAATGCTGTAATTTAGAATTAAAATTTGAAAAATCCAAATTTTTTTTAAAAAATACGGAAATATTTTATTTTGTGGTTTAACGTAACCGAATACGTAGCCTACATAATCGTTATTCACTGGGAATTTTTTTTCAGTTTGGTAAGTGAGTTGGTTTTAGTGTCGTCCTTAAAACGGAAACATGCAAAATTTGGCTTTAACGAGCCACTACGCAGAAACTATGCGAGATAAAAATTTTATTAAGAGCAAAATTTAGTCACATTTAGAGTCTAAAACAATAAAAAAAAATAACTGGTACAAATATAAAAATAAAAACATGGTGATGAAATTTGCGGTAGACAGGATTAGCAGTGAATGGGTTAAAAAGAAACTATTAATGACGTTTCTAAAGATTAGTTATTTTGTAATATATGATACATTGTCTGAAGTAGTAACATGAATTCAGCAAACGACACATCACTAAGATAAACGGACAGCACCAGCTGCTTGTTGTATTCAAAGGTAGGCTACTAGTATCACATTGCACGTTTACATTCATGCACTCTATCTACAAACAAAACCTCTTGTATCCAGACAATATGTTACCACTTTGACGCGAACGGGGGTTGCGGTGAGGGGATGAATGTTACAATATCTACAGTAAAATTATACGAGACCCGTCCTGCACGACAGTAGCGTGTGGATGGCAGGCTGCCCGATAGCTCCAGCTCGCCAGGGAGGACGAGCGCTCGGAGAGCACGGATCGTGTGGCCGATGGCTACGACGTTAGCTGAGTTAATTCCCTCTTGCTCGGCGTCTAGATACGCAGGGGACTCTTCAGGCGTTCCCCGTGCGTCGATGCACACACACGACACTCGCCAAAGATATTGGGCACCTGGACGCCCACTCACACAATACAAAACAATAGGGGATTGGCGGGTTATCAGCATCCCATAACCTTACGGCTTGAAGCGGCTAGCCAATAAATAACACATGTACTTACTGAAGTGGTTATTATTGAGGAATCACCGTACATCCATACACATTTCACTATGGCGGTGGCTGACGCGGACCCGTACCTATGTCCGTCCGGTGGGCGAAACTGCATCGCAAAACCAGCCACGTGGGCTGGATGAAAATTAAAATTAAGCTAAACCCCTTGGCGTCACGAGTTGCAGAGGTGGAGGAGGTAACACCCGGCACGTAATAAAGTTAAAGTGAAAAGTTCCAGATACGAAAATTACCTATTGATTCACTATGATAGGTTGACGAAGACTTGCTGCTGCCCGGAGCGACACAGAGCCGACCTCCACTTACGCTGCTAACCGCCAACTGCCGAGCCCGTGGCGGTGCACATGCCTCTTACTTCAAGTTCCCGCCATGCGCTCATCATTACACAAAAACCCCTAAACAGTACAACGCATAAAGATGATAATTTATAAATGCAAATTCTTGACGATTAGAGTCTCAAATAGTATTAGGGGATATTTCTATAATTATTTTCAGACATGCAGTTTTCGGGTATCCAGATATTTATGTTCCGTTACATTGCGGTAATGTGTAGGCTAGCTCTTGAATTTTTAGGAAGGAACGGAAAACACTTGGAAACACTTAACAAAATTCTTATATTTAAATTAACTTTAAAAATAATTTGCAGGACTTTGCGCGGCACGGCCGGCCGCGTGGGTGAGTCCATGTTGCCGGCATGGCACAGGGGTGTTTCTGCGACGTTTGAGGTTAAGCCTGACTGATGATAATTAAAAACTATTTAAGTGGAAACAAGGTTACCCCTGGCCTTTAAACTTCACTCAGCAAATGTGCATGCGACCCACGTTTCCGCAGCATGACACTCGCCATGTAATCAGTTGTTTACGGGCGTTAATGCGTACGGGGCACTTTCTCTACATTTACTGGGGGTCTCTTAGCACCGACGCACATTTCGGCACCACCCGGCGTCACGGGTGCGGCGTCTGGGCGCCGCTACGTCTTAGCGCCACGTGGCCGGGTGCGTTCCCTTATGCAGGTGCGGTACTGCCCGCTTCGGTTCTTCCAGTTGGTAGGCGCGGTGCGCACGACGTGCTTCAGCTGAAGGGACGCGGAATGGTCCACGTCAACTTTATCTCTAGGGCCCTGCAAATAATAGGCATTTCAACTTCAATGGTGGTAAGGTTTCTAAGATTGTTACATTGGCTTCTGCTGGTATAGAGTTCGAGTAGTGACTAAGCCAGTAATGTACGCGCTGCTTCAAAGTTAAAGTTTACATTAGTTCGCAAAATAAACTAACAATCGCATAAGCCTGTTGGCCTTAAAATGTGATATTTGTTTTAAAAACGTAAACGTGTACACCTCGGCAACATTACTGACTTAATTTTCTGAGCACACAATTGCTAAGAAATATTAGTTTCTGCGACTAAAGTGAGTACGTAAAAAAACTCATATATACACATATATATGTATATATATATATATATATATATATATATATATATATATATATATATATATATACATATGATGTACCAATACCGATAACCGATATTAATTATCGGTAATATCGGCGGTATTGGTTCTTTATCTTTACGGCATTTTCTTAAAATTTTACCGATAGCTATACCGATGCAGTAAATTCCATTTACCAGCATATTTTGTGCTCCAGCATATTATGCTATGAAAATAATCAGTGTAACACAGTTTTTGTTGTTGTTCATTGTTATTGAAGACTCCTTGGAAGCTAGAATAAAGACACTTAAAAAATGTAAAAGAAAAAAAATTCTTAACTGTTGTAGCATTTAGTAATAGACTGTTTTGTTACGTTTTCCTTCCAGAAATTTTAAACTTATGTTTTTAAATTAATTTTCTGTACTATTTATGTAAGTAAATTGTAACTAGTGAAAATGTGTGTGACTTGTGAATAGTATTTAAGAATTACTGGTCTTGTTAATTTTTACAGTTGAGTACATAAATAGGAATTTATGTACGAACATTATACCGCACATGCAACACCACAAAATATCTGCCTTAAAGCAAAGCTGTCATATCACGGTATCTAAGATGTAATTTATGTGGTATGTACATATAATATATGTGACCTGTGCTTTCACCTTTAACGCTGGTATTGCTAGGTAAATGCAGGTATAGGTATTGGTACCAGTGAATATCTGTTAAGGTTCAAGGTATCGGTAAAAAGTGATATCGATGCATTCATAATTTTATGTTATAGATTCACGTTAACTCTCAAAAATGTTTTCAGTAAGTTCTGCTGCACTATGTGTTGCGTCATAGCTGTTTCTGGAAACAAGCCGCGGGCTTCGATGTGGCAAAGTTGTCAAGAATGGTCGTTTTAATAGCACTTTGCTTTCCAATGCCGATGGCTTTTTCTAATTCGTCGGTATGTTAAGAACAGACAAACGAATGAGGGTAAGTCATTGCCGTTGGCGAGCTCAAAGCGATATTAAATTAATCATTCTTGGCATGATTGTCGTATCCAAGGCCAAGGCTTCCTACTATAAGTGTCTTTTAGAAACGCGGCTGTTGCAAAAATGCAACATAAAATATTACATTTAGTACTGTAAAATTATTTAAATAAAAAAATATTATATATGTGTATATATGTACACACAGATCTGTACCTCGGGGCTTAAGACACTAGGCTATGTAACAAATCACAAAAATCATATTTTTCAGGAGAGCAGTTCGAAGAGTGCTATTCACCAGTGAATTCAGCTATTTCATACCCAAAAACGTGGGTTTTGAGAAAAAGTGGACATAGTGGCTTATGCCTCCGAGGTACGAATGTGTGTGTATTATATATATATATCGGAAGGGGGGGGGGGGTAAATCAAGTTAGAAAAGGAGCAGAACGAGGTACTTAATTTTTTTAAAGGGGCATTGCATCCCATGCCGAGACAGCTAGTAATATAGATATACATATAATTTATAGATTTTGATGAGCTAAACATAAGGAACGAAAACTCCTCAAAAATACCAAAAAGTACTTTCATTGAGAAATTAAGTTGTTATGTTACTGACATAAATTTACTAGTTGCTGAGATTCGCATCTTACGTGGGTTGATATGATAATCCAACCCGACAGCGCCTCGGTGACAGAAGAATGCGGCTAGGGGAGTTTTGTAATCACAAAACTCTAAATGACCAGCGGAGCAACGCGACACCGAGCTGCTTGAAATGCCATTACGTAGGGTAAATAATTGGGACTGTTTTGGCATGGGGAAATCGCAATTGCAGCAAGGATAGCTCCACCCTTAACGTCATAAGGGGCCAATCAAAAGGCTGGAAAAAGGTGACAAGAGGTGGGGGCGCGAAGAGTGGCGGAGGCTACTGACGAGAGGCAGCGACAGGACCAAGAGGTCCTGGTTCGAGACCAGACGGGGACCCAGCCGACGTGGACTTCTCCTACTACGACCACGTCATCCGGCACACTGGTGAGCATTAAGCTGCTTATTAGGGAAGGAGAGCAATCCTGACCCTTATCTCCGGTCTCGTTCTGTCTGTCTATCCTTCCTTCCAATATTCTTTTATACTAGTGTATTAGTCTTCCTAGTAGTTATTAAAGTGTGTTACCTCCTACTTGATCTATTCTCTTACCCTTACCTTTCTGTCTAATTTATTTTCGGTGGTTCTCGAGCCATAAGCGGGAGGCCATAAACCTTTAAATTAGAGCAGGACATTAAATACATAATTGTATGGAGTAGACCGATTAAATATTGACTTTTGTTTTGCGTTACAAATAATTTCCTGATATTTCTGGTGACTCCCGTTTACATTCATTAATTGGAGGATTGTAGTTTTTTCTTCATGGCTACGATTACATTGTTAGACGAACAATATTGTAATTATACTCTAAGGGACTACTTTCCAAAGTATAACAGAAACATACTCAACAGGGTATCTTGCTCATTAGTAAAACACATGTCTGAGCAAATGTACCGACTAAATGGCAGACATTCACGTAACAATATCGTATTTACTATACATCAGAGAGTTAGGTTATGGGTAGAGACCACGATTTTTCGCGAAAAGAATTCTGCAACAGTTTGTTTCAATGCCTTATGTGCACATATGCAGCCGTGCTTTATGGTCAGTGATTGGCTGTTTTCAACTCTCAGCGTCTAGGGTTCTACCAGCAAATCACAGACGTGTGGTGTCGCAGTAACCTTGTTCCTGTTGGCACAGTCAAATGAGCCACGTCTGTGCAATAATACATTCTGCCAGTAACCATGAAGCAGAGGTTCATATGTGCACATAAGGCATTGAAACAAACTGCTGAAGAATTCATTTCGCGAAAAATCGTGGGCTTTAGTTATGGGTAAATGTAAAATACTCAATACGCACTGTGAGTAAACGCAAAATACCCAGGACGCGTTGCAGGTAAAAATCTCGGTCAATAGGAAATGTCGGGTATTACGAGTAACATATATAGTATATCATTGGCGAAGCACGGCTGTATTTCAAGAAAAGTTGTGTTGTATCCGATCAGACGCACTGAGTATGTGACAGTAACGTATCTGCAGGACGCAATTATTATATATATTTTTTCCTGTGGCTGAGGTCGTGCGACTGGGGGACTCTTTCCTCTTCAAAATATTTCCAAGAAAGCTGAGTGAAAAATTCAATAATTTATGAAAGTATTTCTGGTATGAAAATTTTCCGTATGATAGAATAATTTAGCGCGGAGAAGGACAGTAAAATGTTATTTCACAATTACAGTAGCACTGTTTCATTGAAAAACTGCATCATTTTCTTGGGGGTATTTCTTTAGATGCTCTCGGTGGAATATTTTTCTTTGAATGTATTCCAGGCAGCGCATATTTCGTGAGAGATTGCTGCGGAATGAGTAGTGCGTATTTCCAGCTGCTTATTTATCTCTCTATCTCTTTCCGTCTTTGAGACAGAGAATTTATACTTCTTCTATGGTCGGGCAATGATTTGTAGCACTACATTTTTTTTTTTAAAGAAATATAAGACTAAAATATAAGATGAGCAGCGAATATTATTCGCATTGATATTCACAGTGTTGATGTGTCAAAGTGGGGGAAAATTGTAATTTAAAATTTGTGTTAAATAGTGTTTTTGTAGACGTTATTACTTGGGTGTATATTTTCCTATTATAAAAAAATTAGCACAACCATTTTTCCCATAACGGCCCTTCAAAGTCATATTTAGCATGTTTTTAGTTCTAATATGCCTAAAATACCGATGAACATAAATAAATTAAAAAATTCACTCGTAAACTACATGTCACAGGCTACTGCTACACTTGTTTCAAAATCCATTGGAAAACGTTTTTTTTTTTTTTTTTTTAATTCTGTGATTTTGAAATTCTAAGTCTCTTCTATTAAACTTTTTTAAAAATGAAAGAACTATATTTGTAGTGGATTTTAAAACATGTGAAGCAGTAGCCTGTGGCATGTATTTTCAGTGTGAATTTTTGATTTCATTACGTTCATTGGTTTTTGCGGCTTATAAGAGCTAAAAACGTGCAAATTTTTACTTTGAAGTGCCATTATGGGAAAACTGGTTGAGATAATTTTTTTTTCCTAACAGGAACATGTACTCCCAGGTAACGTCAATAAAACTTACACTATTTCATACAAATACAAAATTATGTTTTTCCCCCACTTAGACGCTTAATCACGGATACGGTTTACAACAGATGGTTAAAAATCGCGAGAATCTGCTCTGTCAGCGTATTCTCCAAATCACTGTACCGTCATGTGCCTTGTGTGATTGGACGGTTATTTAGTTGTTTACAGACGAATCACAGACGTTCGTTCGTATCACACCAGAATTGGCTCTGGCCAATTCCAATAGGAACCCACCAATAATGAACGAAATGCGTCAGAAATGAATTCATTACATTGAAGCCTGTAGCAGCATTAAACTTTTTCGGCTGTAAATCACAATTTTTAGCTATGATCTAAAATTTTTTACATTGCAGGTCATCCATGCAAACAACACATTCAAAAAACACGAAGGTTTTTTTTTCGATAACGCACGTTTCTTGAGTTATTGTTCGCAAGTGGATGCGCTAAGAAATAAAGTATTCATAAAATAAAGTATGCACTGTTAAAAATTCGTAGCACAAATAATTAGGGCCCTGAAAAATTCGCGTTTTCTTTCTGACATAAGCTAGAATTAATGCAACTGCACGTTCGTGTCACTTTCGCAATTGGCCCTTGACTTATTTGACACCTTCTGGAAGCCTCTGAGCCAATAACAAAAATGTAACTAATCACGTGCCCAATTTACCGTGGAAGCGAGCAGCTAATGAGCAGCTGCTGTCTTCTTGAGAAAACCTACATTCTTGGAGGCTAGCCTGCTGGTCAGTGAACCTGCAAATTTTCCGGGCTCTATCAATAATCTGTGCTCTAATGCCATAAAAACAGTTATGTTCGGACAAATTGTACGATATATTCAGTGGTAGGAATTTCCGTCTTAATTGTGGGCATTTTGTTTACTTTCCACTTGTTTCCCATACCGTTTTTGTTATTCTGCCTTACATTTCCTAATTTACTTATCATGAATGAGCAAATATTAGGACTTATATTGCGTAAAATTTCACTGCGCTTCAGCTTATCGCTCACTATATTTGGAACAATTTATGTAACACTATCGCTTGTGATTGTAAGTCGTATCAGAAAACAGCAATTTGTTGTACCAAGGCTTTGTATAAAACCAGTAGGGTCTACATTAAAGCCCGTCGACCTAGTGTATACATTTCAATAATATACAACACGACGAATGATTACGTACGGGCCTGGCCTGTTGCTTCCGTAGTCCATTATTGCCTATTTCACATTTGAGTGCAATTTAATGGCCGCCATTATGAGGTAAAAAAGTCATAAACGAAACAAGATACACTCCATTTACAGAAGCATGGTCAGCTTATTTTATGGGCGAGTGATGACGGAAAATGTACTGTACGTTATTAACTCTGACTCAACAATCCACGACTGACGTAAAACATGAAACATCCCCGCCCCAGATACTTAGTGTCCCAAGAAAGTTTCTAAACATATATTGAGCACGTATATTTAAAATGGTAGTATATTGCAGCTACTAATAATGTCGTGCCTATTCACTTTCAAGGGCCTTCTTCGGACCAGCTTAAGAGTGTGTGGTAGATAAATAAACGCTGAAAACATCAATTGATTTCTACGCATTATTCGAAGCCAATATAGATAAAATACTCAATGACAATCATAGGTAAGGGTATTTGCCAACTTTATAAGTACATATTTATCCAGAATTACTAATTCGTTACACGTGATCTCTTGGGCCGCAGTTAAATGCACGAGGTTCCGGCGTCAGAGATTGTGCCACACAAGTAGGTAACACTGGAGACAATTTTGTTTAAAACGCTTGCTAAAAATATTGTCTAGCATTGCTATTGTTTAATTTTCGCAAATTGGCTTCAAGAAACCTACATTTATGCATTAATGCTTTTAGAGTTGAATTATGTACCACGCCCTCTTAATGACAGTTAACGCATATTTGCCGAAAATCTTTCATGTAGATGACATTAGTAATTATTCTGGCATAACAGCAAAAGTTCTCTCTGAGCATAGTTTTAATTCAACTGCCAAAGAATAAGAAGTCAGTTTCTAAGAAACGGCACAGTAAAAATTTGCTTCAGAGATGAGTAATTAAATAAAACTGCCTCCGGTAAATTCAGAAGGAAAAGAACTCGTGACCTTCAGAAGGTAAGATTACATAACTGAGGAATTGGCGTTGTGACACGAATGATAATGAAAATAACTAGTTTTTCACCAGGTTGAAGAGACGAAACATGGGTTGAGTGAACTTCATTTGTAGCATGTTTCGCGACTCAACTGACATACCTGAACAATGTGTTTTACAGCTCATTGATAGAGCCCACTATTTTTCACGAAAAGAATTCTGCAACAGTTTGTTTCAATGTTTATGTGCACATATGAAGTTCTGCTTCATGGTTATTGGCAGAATGTATTATTGCATAGACGTGGCTCATTTGACTGTGCCAACAGGAACAAGGTTACTGCGACACCACACGTCTGTGATTTGCAGGTAGAACCCTAGACGCTGGGAGTTACAAACAGCCAATCAATGACCTTGAAGCACGGCTTAATATGTGCACATATGTAGGAACGGGAAAATTTCGCGAATTCAATGACCTGCAGGCTAGAATACATTGTACTATACATACTCAAGTCCCGACTATTTGTCCACTAACTGCTACTCACTGAAACAGCAAACAATGAAGTCATTGAAACAAACTGTTGCAGAATTCATTCCGCGAAAATTATTGGGCTCTACTAATTGGCAACAGAAAGTGTCGTAAACCCAAGCAGGTTGTGCCGAACCATCCCATAGTTAACACGGACGTGCATGCAAGGAAAACACAAAGTTTGAGTACGTACTGATTTCTTTAGTTCAATTCAATACATTCATTTTGGATGGTTCACACAAAGTGTTAAAAATGTGCATCATCTGCCTGTAATCACGCTGCGATACATTTTACCATGGTATGTTAACACTGCATGGCGGCTAGTTCATTGCTGAGATGATGTCACATCTGCAACTGGCCTTTGACTTACTTGACACGTCTTACAAGTCGCTGAGTCAATGGTAGAATGTAACTAGACGCAGGCCCATATCACTGTTACAGCGAGCAGCCAGTGAACATATGTTGTCTGCTTGAATACACATACATTCTTGGAGGCTAGCCTGCAGGCCAGTGCACCCGCCAATTTTCCCAGTCTCTAGTTATCAATAGAGAAGGTGATTAATCGCGAGAATGTTTTCTGCCAGCGTATTCTGCAAATCAGTGTATCATCCTGCGTCATGTATTATTGGCCGACGGTTATGTGGCACAGCCTAGTTGTTTACAGACGTCCAGAAGTAGTGCACCAGAGTTATCATAGGCCCAGTCAAATAGGGACTCGCCAGTAACGAAATAAAAGCGTAAGAAATGAATACATTACATTGAAGCCTAGCAAACAGTCAACTTTTCCCGCGGTAAATCACCTTCTCTAGTTATCACTTATTGCGAAAATAATTTTGCCCCAGTTTTATTCAGTGTCTTACGTGCGCATAGGTAACTCTGCTTAACTGTAATTGGCAGTGTGCCCTTGTGAAGTGACGCTTCTCATTTGACCGTGCAAACCAGAAGACGGCTGCTGTGACACAACACGTCTGTAATTTACAGGTATATGACAATAAGTAGAGGCACGATTATTTCTCGTATTGATTTAAGTCAGGTTGAACGTCAATAACGTATACTTCACTCCTGCTGTGATTAGACGAGAACCGTTTTAACACACACTTGACGACTGCAAGTCAGTTATAAATAAGGAAACAAGTCGTGGAAATATCCCGAGCTACACGTTTGTACTGTTAGAAACCAATGAATATTCGGATTCAGCCCTTACACGTATAGAACTGAGAAGTCTAGGTTGTTGCCAGATGAACACGCAAACTACTCGTGCCTCTAGCAATAAGTAGAGCTACGATTTTATGGCGAAAAGATTTTTGCAACATTTGGTTTCGATGCGTCATGTGCACACCTGCAGCTCTGCTACATCGTCTGTGGTTGGATGATTTTACTCTCACTGGCGTTGGCAAATTACAGACGTACAGACTCACAATAATCTTATTCTGATTGGTGCAATCAAATGAGAAACGTGTTTGAACATAGACACGCTGCCAATAACCTTGAAACAGAGCTGCCGATGTGCTCATGAGACACTGAAACAAAGTGGGGCAAAAATCTTTTCGTTTTCGCAACAAAATCGTGGCCCTAGCAATAAGACATGTCAGTGTAAAACATCAAATCACTGAATATGAAGCAGGATTGCATAGACGCACATAAGTAGAGACATGTAAAATTCGCGTTATCATTTGGTAGCAGACTAAATTTCACATTCCTATACATAACAGAGCATAAGCTGCGATTCAATTGGCCACGAACTTTTATGTATTGTAATTTACGTGTGTTACGTCTTTACAGAGATTGGCCTCTCTACCTTGTAAGCATTTTCCGGGGCAAGTCACGACAATATCGGCCAGCGGGAGACGTCGAACAAGCCTATAGTCACTTGGAGTCTAGTCAGCTGTCAGAAAATAACGCGAATTTTGCATGTCCCTATACATAAGGCACTAAAACAAACTGGGACAAAATTATTTTCACGAAATGTTCTTGACCACAGTTATTTCTTGCGGTATTCAGTTCCGTCACAGTAACCATACATGTATATCATGCTAGAGACTCAGAGATTTCGCGAATTCAATTGACAAGACGTCAGATTTTAAACTCCTGTACACGGTAGTTACTTTGACGATTGGGTTAGAGATACTGAAACTCTTAAGGATTGTGAACCAATAGCAGACCTGCAATATAAAATTTATTGCTAGAGACCCAGAAATTTCGCGAATTTAATTAGCCAGAAGTTAGATTTCTAACTCATGTGCGTACGATGTCGGATACTCTCGCGATCGGATCACGTTTTATAAAACGGCCCTCGAGGACTGAGAACCAATATAAACTTTCACAAAAACACTCAAACTTTCCCGCGCTAACGTGTCATGTACTAGTCACTCACTGGAGCAGCAGCCAATGAACACTCAGCTGAGGACAGAGTGTACACAGGACTGTGCAGTCCAGCCTGTTGGTCCGTGAACCCTTGAGGTTTCTGGGTCTCCGCATGTTTGCGTATGTAATCTTTCCTGACATTGTTCCACACATGGAGGTAGGAGTACACAGGATATTCCTTGAAGTCGACGTATATATGCCAGTTTTGCGCGAACAATGCATTATTGTCGCCCAACACACTACACCGAGTAAGGTTTTCGTAAGCGCCTCGTATGGTATTGATACTGCAGAATGAACAGATTTGAACGAAAACGGTTACGTGCGTTGCATTCGGGTGTAAATAGGAAACAGGTACGTGAAATACGTCTGCTACTGTAGCATTTCATTAGTAAAAGGCCATGTTTCATATTTGCATTGTGTAAATTATGTGGTTAAACAATTGTTTATGTAGATAAACCTAGCGAACTAACCTTAAAATACGACCACTGTCACATAACTATTGTTTATTTACGCATTGTAACTGACGATGTGCAACTGCATGCTAATAGTAATGAAACGAAAAAATTTGCACACAAAATGTTAACTAAATAGCAGAAACTAGCATAGGGGCCTAAATGTATTAAGTTAGCTCAGCAATGTTACCCATGCACAAACAGTAGGCGATGTCGATACTCGCAGAAGTATGTTTCAAAACGCAGTCGTGTTGTTAACTTCACATTTTATTTCATAATTTTGTTCTCCAACCAATGTAGACTAAGATAAATACAGCACATTTCTGAATCGATAAATAATTTCTACCATATCGGTCTTCAAATTTCGTGTAAAATACACTTGCTGTTATGGCAGAAACAATGTTTATGGGCTACAGTGACCACGTGTGTAAACGTTCAAGCAACAAGGGCACAAATACACTGACTTCAAGTGTTTTCCTGCACAGTATACGGCATGGCCACCCCTGGTTCCACAATACCAACAAAGACTGGCCGCACTAGGGGCTTACGTATGGTTAAATTGGGTACATTTAGAATCGCTTGCATGAGCGTCCAATTCCATCACTACCTGCCCTTGGAATGTATCTGCAACTAGTTGAGATTCTTTCTTTTTTAACAAATCTTCTTAACGTGCATAACATTTTTACATAAACGAAAATAATACAGCCTTCAAACTATGTCCTAATAAGTTTAACAATTCTGTAGACTACACCTTTATAAACGTGATAGTCTGGTCCTGGAAATGACTTTAAACACCTTTCCAGACTGAATTACATGGGAAAACAAGCGATAGAAACATATGTTGTGCTCCAAGCCACAATTTCCTTGAGTTTAATAGTATGGTCAACACTTGAAGCCTAAAGCAAGAAATAAATATTTATAAAGCACTGCACACCAGTTGAGTAGTTTTAAAATAGAAGTGAAACAGTTTTACATACGCTGGTCAGCGGCCGTAAGTTTTCCATCGATCTATTACTAAAATCAGTGGCGTATCGTTATCGTGTTCCAAGGCATGCAATGTAACCTCCGACTATACGCTTTGAGCTGTCCAAACTGAGGCACGCAGTAGTGTTCTGTTGTGCGGATCTCACCCGCTCGGGTGAAAACTAAGATGCATGGTACTTCGCAGGTACTCGGGGGATCAGCGTGCTCAGCCGATCTCGGGTTGGACTCTGAGTGGTCGTGGTTTAAACTCCTGCTTAGGAGTAGACTTACAGGGTGAGTCCTTGGGTTGGCGGTCTGGTCCGCCTAGTAAGAGGACACGTCTACAAAGTGGTTTCATAGAGGTAGGATAAACCTCACCTATAGCACAAGGTGGTCCTGTGCTACTAACTCGTGGGTGGTTACATTGCCAGGTGAGCTGGTTTTCCCTATCAGCCACCGCTATTGGAAGGAGTGTCATATCCTGTCGGGAGTATTCACCTACTCTAGACAGCTTGAAAGCAGTCCTAACAGCCATGGTGAGCCCTGCCTGAACGACTGACTGGTTGGTGGACGTAATGAACCCACCAGCAGTGCCATCTCTATGGTACTCCTGGTAAATCCCTCAGGTTCAGGTTCAGGAGGGAAAGTTATGCCATACAACATATCCGGCTAGATTCCGGGAAACACATACGCTTTGAGCATGTACCATACCTGTCATCTGTCATATCCGATGAACATGTGTTGTGCAAACCGAGGTGTATTACTGTAGAATTAGTACCTTGCCTCCTATACGTTACTGGAAGAAGAGTGCACCTTTCCGTGCCAGTCTAATGGTTCCACAGGCAACTCAGTGTTGCGTATAGTCATTGCTTATCACCGCATGTTTGGAACACGGCCACGAAACGTCAGTGCTTCAAGTACACATACGTCCCATCTACAAGACAGTAGTGGCTGGTAAAATGAGATAGTAGGTGTTTACTGTATCTCATTAAATGATTTAAGCAAGAAATATATTCACAATCTCTATTCACTCACTGAACTTCGCTTTTATTTGTTTCAAATACGCAGAGTATATTATACGAGAAAACGAGGGTTGAAACTTTGCTAGCATCACATAACTACTGTTTCTTACAATCCTACATTCTGGTACTTGGTAAATGCTAATGTAATTATAAAATGAGAACGCCTGTAATTATAATTTATAAAGTTACATATGTATTACTCCCAGCTGTTAAGTAGTGTTAAAATCTTTCTTAATTTAAAACGCCCGTTGAAAATAAATAGACGCCACTTCCGACTTAAAAAATGGAAAATAACTAGTTTTATTTGTGAGAAAATGTTTTCACTACTACTATTTTTCTATAGCGCAACATGAAAATAAACGAAATAAAAAAATTGTTGGCATAGATATACGCACACATTCAACACGTGATAATAAAATAATAATCTAGCTATGAATGATTACATCCCGAGTTAGGTGGCGTAACGGTAACACGTTGGATTCGCATTCGGGAGGACCCGGGTTCGATACCTGTCTCCGGCCATCCTGATTTCGATTTTACATGGTTTCCCGAAACTGCTCCAAGTGAATGCTGGGATGGCTCATCAACGAAGGTCATGGCTGACTGACTTCTCTCCCAACTCTGTCATTATACCTAGATGTGTTTCACCGTCTCTAATGACCTCGCTTTTGATGAGACTTAAAACCCACTTACCTTACCCTGAATGACTATATTACCAATTCCAAACAACCCACTGGCTGGTCAATCAAATGAACCGTGGACCAATGAAATTGCTTTACCACGTCTTCATAAATGTTCAGTGTAACATCCACGCGCAGCTCGTACCATGTCTACGCGATACGCTATAACGTTCCACACTCTTGTCAGCATGTCCGGTGTTACGATTTGAATGGCGTCCGTAATTTGTTGAGGTCAGCAATGGTACCCGGCAATGGTGGACGAAACACATTATCTTTTATGTATCACCATCTTCTGAAGGAAAAAAAAAGGGGGGGGGGAGACACAGTGATGAAGAGGGTGGTTGCCAGCTGCTCCGTAACTAATCCATGTTGCAGCAATCGCACAGTACCAGATAAATTCGAGGGGGTACGGAAATCCATGACACATATATTCCCCCCCCCCTTCCATGAAATCTCATGACCAAATAAAAACTTTGAGCTCCTGTAACAATAAGTATTGTTATAATTTAAATTTGTAGCAGTGAAATATATTTATGAATTTGGTTTTTTACTTTTACTAGTAAGAAAATGTCTACTCGGTAATGTTAAGCGTCTACACAAGGCTCCTATACTGTAGATATTATTTGAAACGCTGTTTCCAAGGAAATACTTTGTATATACTTTGTAAATATTTTGTACAGTATTTTTTAAAAAACACTTCTTTCTCCCTTTTTGTTTTTGAGAGAAATCTCTAGGCACAACAGGTAGTAAACCTGAATTACAATTTCTAGGCATTCATATAGCTTCTGGTGCACGTGTAAGCAGAGCGTTGTCTCTTGAAACTCATGGAATTCCTCTAAGCATAACTATTTTCAAGAGTATTAACTAAAAATATATCTTCTTGAAATTGACTTAGAGAACAGGTTGATCATAACATTACTTCTCTAATCAGCTAAGTTTAGTAGAAAAAGTGGGAGGAGGTTATTGAGGAGGATAATGAGGATAAGGAAGATGATAAGGCGGAGGTGAAGGAGGAAGATGAGGCGGAGGTTTAAATTTATCTAAGTTAAGTCAGTTGTTTATTACAACAGATCTCAGGCTTCGCGGCTTAGCACTTATCCTTTGACGATCTAATTTACAGGAGTACTTAAACCTTAATAATTGGTTTTAGCAAGATATAAGGTCCCAAATAGTTTAAATCACGACTGATTGTTTTAGAGTTTTACTTTCCTAGTACGTGACGATTTGACGCGTTTGTAAATATTTACCGACGAGTTGTACATAGTAAAGCAATTGTATACAAGAACAAAATTATTAAAAATACCATAAACTTTGCATTTTTAATTTGTTTGTTAATGCATTTTATAGTGATATGTCTGAATGACTCATTAGGACAAAACTTAAAACAATGAAATTAGGAGCAGATGTACTGCTGTATATCTCGTTTATTAAGGTGTGCTCAGCCGTCATACTAACTACTGAATACCATTTTCATTTAAAGTTCTGTGCACATCTCATTTTGGATAGTCCTTTCAATTGTGTTTATCAGATGTTTTTGTGGTACAAGATTATGTGAAAAATTAAGTAGTTAGTTGTGAAAACATATTTTATGTTATTAAAGGAACATTTTGGGAACATTCTAAAGTCAGCTCTTTTAGCCAATGACTTCCCTTTAAACATTACTCGTAACAGAAGAGGATGTAAGCTTTATTTTGCTTTAGAATGGCGAGTGCTGAGATGGATTTAGTCAGGCTATAGTACTCAGCCGGCAGATACAGTAATATTTTGGTTACTTGGTGGAGTTAGCAGGCTAATTTAATTTTTAATGAGTTACGTCAAGTAAACCTTCGAAGTTGTGAGTTGAGATTTAAATATATTTAGAAGATTTCTTTTGCACAGTGTTTTTCAAATTAGTAATCCAACAATTTATTTGTAACATGCATCATTAGAGAGGATGATTTATCGCAGGAAAACTTGACTGTTTACTGGGTTTCAACGCCCTTTTAGTTTACCAGAAGACCTATTTGGCTGATCCAATAAGAATCTCGCTGCTGTAATATTTGATGCCTATTATTGGTTTGCAGACTCCTATGTTGTCAGACTTACATCACCCAGTCATATGTGTTGTAATTAACTAAAGCGTTTTCAAGGGTATGTTGGCACAAGACATTTTCGCGATATACCATCCTCTATGCATCATGTTACAAAAATATTTTTACTTACTTGACACTTAAACACGCCATTGTAACCAATAAGGATGTGCATCCAACACACCTTACATGAAATACTGATTTTATATATGTACATATGTAATGTTAACAATTCAGTTAAATGGAAACAGAAGCCGAATATTTTCGTTTTCTTGACACAATTACAAACATTAGCCGTCGCATTTCGTAGTGACGTTATGTTCAGCCGCAAAGTCGAAAAACCTCATGCATGTGTACTATACCGATGACAATTTAGATCTTTCGTGATAAATTTTACGAAATCGGTAAAATCCCTTACCATCTGCAAACGTTTGGTATTAGATTCACAAAGTATGAATTGTAAAATAGTATTTATCGGTATGAATGTGAGCTACTTAGAATGGAATGAAACAAGAATACGTGACTCTCTATTTGTGAAAGTAGAATACACAAGATTTTCATACAGAATTTAAAAAAGGAAAAATTATGTTCATACAAAATGTTTTCCCTTGATAGATTCAACTGTCACAGTCTTATGGTTTTTCAGCAAAAATGGCATCTGGGAAAAGACAACAGTATAAAATAACAACAGCAGATAAAAAAAAACTATGCGTAATGGCTGTTATTACATCACTACTTGCAAACCAAACAGACTAAAATCGAGATTCGCATTTTTGTAACGGAGCACAGATCTCAATTAAACTTGAGCTATACTAATTTAAAAATAGTCCATACAATCCGGATTATGTTGATTACTAGCTCCACGAATCATTACAGGACAATGATAGTACGTGAAGCAATGCAATAATAATTAGAGGTACGTCAATTTCGCGAATTCGTCTGGCAGTAGCCTAGATTGCTCAGTCCTGTACACGCTCTGGATAAAGTCGATTATTCATTGGCTTACAACATTACAAGCGATAGCTCTATGAATCATTTCCTTATTTACTACTGGCTTGCAGTAGTCAAATGCGTTTCATGACATCCGCCAGCTAATCACACACGTATTATGAAGTATATATTTTTGGCATTCAACCTGACCTGGAATGTACTTGCGAAATTGACGTACCTCTAGTAATAAAGTTAACCAATCTAAGCAAAATATGGAAACCATAGAGCCATGATTTTGTGGCGAAAATATGTTTGCACAATTTGGCATTTTTTTTTAATGTAATGTTCTTCCTCGCAACCCATGGTGATCCCCTGCCTGGCAGCTGGCTTGGTGGGACCTCCAGATAATGGGGGTTATCTAAGAGGAGTATATTAATACGTTCCAGACTAATTAAATGTACGGTATTCTTTGTGCACGTAACAATTGTGATCGTAGACCCTCCTTCCTATATTAAAGCAGGAGGGAGGCTGCGTGGTCCGTGTTGCGTCTAGCGCTGAGATGTAATAGACCTTGCTGAGATTATCACTTGGGGTAACAACAGTAAACCAGCGTCAACACTGGCGGAGACCTGTGACGTGCGATTGAAAAGCCAGTCTCCCGATGAACCTGAAGGCGAAAGGGGAGTAGGTTAAGTGATAGGAATGAACTCCCTCCATATAGCTCAGAGTTGGGGAGAGCTTATGTTGGTGCCAGGTATGTAGCTTTGTGAGCGGCAGGATCGCCTGATGTCGTCGTGAAGTTCATGGTGACTGGTTGTTTGCCTGTCACTGGAGCTCATGCTGGAATAAAAAAAGTATAAGTTTGATATTAATGTGTTCATTTACACAATGACAATTATATGAGGTACATGTCTGTAGTAAGTGTGTTGATGTAGGAGTCGTTAGTATACTTGAGAGTTTTTGAGTAACACAGATAATCCATTTCAGGTGAGTAAGAGAAATAATTTTGAACTGTTGCAGGTTGGTTAACATTTACTATAATTAGAGGACGGAAAAATTCACGGGTTCACTGCCCTGTAGGCTAACTTCTATGGATATTTGTGAAATCGTGCAGACAACAGCATCTGTATTTGAATGAGCCAGTAAGAATCCCGCTATTGCAAAACTTGACGCCTGTTATTGGTCTGCAGACAACAATGTCGTGTCAGACGTACATCAGCCAATCAGATATGCTGCAAGAAACTATAGCGTTTTAAAGGGTGTGTTGGCACAAGATATTTTCGCGATGTACCATCATCTCTATTGATGATATTCTTGTTGAAGGTGATCTCGTACATATCAGTAGAGTACTGGAGCGCGGTACAGAGGGGCTAGGGAAGCAGGGGGAAGGGGCGAGGTTGTGCGACGGCCGCCAGGGGCAGCAGCGGCGCGGGGCGGGAGACATCGACCGGCGCGGCGCGCAGTGCGGCTAGCGACGGCGGCTGGGACGGCACGCCACGCAGCGTCCGGACGCGCGCGAGCGAGACAGAGAGACGGACACACACACACGTACACGAGGCGTCGTCGCGCGCACACCATGTTCCCGCGGGCGACAGCGCGGTCGCCGGCGTCCGTCGTGCGCCTCTAAGAATATCCGCGCCGAGACAAAGCCCTTCCCCCTCGCGTCCCGGCCGGAGAGCTATGTGGGCCAGTAGAGGACATGGACCATGGATGCTGCGAGGATAAGCGCCGAGCGCTCCTTCATGGGACTGTCACAAGGTGAGCCGTTATCTCTCGCCGGGCGGGGTGTACAGGCCCACACCAATGCCGCATGCGTCAGTCACCCCCACTCCTTCCCCCACCGTTACATCGACCGAAAATATTACTTTCCCTTTCCCCTCACCATCAGTTGCAAATTACAGAACCTCCTTATTGTCTCTACATTGTAATTGTACCATGCGATGACAGTGGTACTGAGGCCATGAAAAATTCTCTTAATTTTTTGATAATAAAATATATTTAGCTGATAATATACATTACACGTGCTTTTCTTATATTTAATAACTACTTAATACGACATTTATAAATATCTCACATCGAGATTCACTGCATCGCTGTATTTTACGTTATATGCGTTATAATATCATGTACAGGACAACGAATGCCTGTCTTTTTTGCAGCGTGGAACAACTTTACAAGCTAGGCATGTATAAATTATGTCTGTAGCATGCCTGGGCGCATTTATATCAAAATTCCTAGTAGAATGGAAACACATATAGGACGTCACACTATAGTGTCGTGTACATCTTAACTGTACAAAAGGCGGACTTTCTGTTACGGGAGAAGTTTTGGGCATTTTGAGTAGATTATGGCTGAGAGGAACAACACAAGGAATATTTTTTCCATTTGTGAGTACGTTGTGGTATTTTCCAATTGCCAGTATTATACGTCCACGCAACGATATTCACGCTGAAGAGCAGGCTGTACCCAGTAGCGAGGTGTTAACAATAACTTAAACTATACTTAGAGAGAGGATGTTATATATTTGAAAATTCTACCACTCCTGCGTCATACGAATAAAGTTTGAAACGAGGATCTGCTGTGTATGTAGTGCCGCTAAAATGACAGTGTGTAGTTACAGCCTGTATGGTTTTAATCAGCCTTTTATGTACGCGAATGGAGCTAAACACGGTAATTAGACGAATTAGAGATAATAATGCATATACGCCAACGCGTGGAAAAAAATACACATTTACAGCTATCATATTTGCTTGTGACCTAGTTTTGAATATTTACCAGTAATATCTACCAATTAGTGGTAGACTGATGTGTTCGTATTCACTCAGAGTATATCACTGATCGTTGTTAAAATTATGCCAATTAAATTAATCCACAGTAAAGCCAATGACTCTTAACTCTAGTCATTGGCTCAGATAAGGTGTGTGCTTTGAGCGCGAATTGGAAATCGCGAATCGCTAGCGAACTAAATGCCATCCACAAAATGGCGATGTCAGTTGCAAAAAAAATCTTTCCAGCGGTGCATTTAGAAATTTGTATTTTAAGGTTAATAAAGCATGCAGTCTGTAGTAATGCATTTTGAAAACCTGAAAATATTATAACGAGTACGTAATTTAAGTTTGCTTACGTTTCTTGTTAACTCATAAGATAAAATGTGCACGTTACAAGAGTTTAGATCTTGTTTACGCGGAGGTCTGTTTCCGTACGAAATATTTGGTAAGAATTTTTAAATTTTATAAATATTATTCTTAAATATTATCAAAAATAGGATGAGTAATATACCCGTCTTACCAAATTTAATTATCATACATTGAGGCTATTATCTTTAATTAATTTCAAACAATTGCAAATAACTAAAATATTTTTTAACCAAAGGCTTTGGAAAAAATTGAGACTATGTACAGTCATACGATACACAATTTTGCCAGAGTGTTTTTTTTAATAATGTACCTTTTGCCAGCAAAAATTAGTTTTGCTTCATTTTCGCTTAATTTAAGAACAAAAAATGTGATGTTTCAGAGGCAAAAAACTAAAAATCCGTTTGGTGTACTGCAACAGAAAAATTCAGATACAAACGATGATATATAGGCCTAAGTGTTGAAACTGTAAGAATGAATTATGGATATATATACATATTAATTTGCGTTAAAAAATATTTTCGAAACCACTGCAAAACTAAAGAGAGAGGTCTTAAGAGACGTAATCGAAAACCTCTATGAGTGTTTATTGACATTGAAGTAATGTGCATGTCTCCTTAGGTGTATGCTTGCCTGATTGACTAAAATATAGCGATTCTTATTGGTATTTTATGGACTTAATGGGAATATAGCCCTACAACGTGAATTTGACGAAACTCTGTTGTAAGTACTTATTAAAATGTGTGTAACATTTTTTGCATTGATAAGACAATAAGAGTTTCGGTTCCTCATCGTTTACTGCAGTTTTGCTATCTTCAGAATTTTTTGAGTTAATACGATGTCAAGAACTGCTTACGAATCATGAATCTTTTATCTCTTAAATAAATAATAAATGTAGTTGAAATACATATAATAAGGAATGTTACTGAAACTGTTATAATTATGTACTTGTACTACCAAGAACGCGGAAATACATTGAACGAAAAATTATTTAACGCAGCATAACTAAGTTTCTTCAAAATTATGTGTACAATTCCTCATGAAGAAAACAAATTCAAGTTATGTTATATATGTATATATATATATATATATATATATATATATATATATATATAAAACTACACATACCTGTATCTACACTAACTGGCCATTACTAGTGACCTGAAAAATTCACATTTTCTTTTGGCCCCAATCTATAATTCCAGCAACTGTAAGTTCGTGTCACTTTCACAGTTGGCCCGTGACTTATTTGAAACTTCCTGGAAGCCGCTTAACCAATGGTCAGAGATGATGGTATAAAGCGAAAATGTTTTGTGCCGACATATCTTTGAAAACACTGTAGTTTCCCGTAACATGTATGATTTGGCGATACACGTCTAACACTCCGTACCTGTCTGCAGACCAATAACTGGCATCAAATATCACAATAGTGAGATTCTTATTGGCTCAGTCAAATAGGGTAACCACTCCAAGAACAAGGAATAGCCAATGAGCTATGATAAGATGAACGTACGTTGAAACCCAGCAAACTGTCAAGTTTTCCTGCGATAAATCATCCTCTCGACCAATAGTACAGAATCAACTAAATGCAGGCCCACATCACTGCGTCTTCGAGCAACCAGTCAGCAGATAATGTCTGCTTGATTACACATATGTTCTTGGAGGCCAGCCTACATGTCAGTGAACACGCGAATTTTTCCGGCATAACTAGATCCGGTGATTTTTGGTAAAAAGACTTATGCAACATTTTGTGTCAATTCATAACGTTCACATCTGGTTATTGGCAGAGCATATTTGTATAGAGGTGTTGCTCATTTGACTGTGCCAGTGAGAACAAGGTAACTGCGACACCATGCGTCTGTGATTTGAGAGTATAACCCCAAGACTTTGATAATTAAAAACAGCCAATCACTGACCATGACGCCGAGCTGCAGATGTGCACATTAGTCATTGAAACAAAATGTTGCATAATTATCTCCACAAAAAACCACTGCCTCTACACATAACACGTTGAATGATACATACTTCGCGTGATACGCACCTGGATAGGTATGAGAGTGTTTATCGTTTATTTTTCTCTTTTCAACATGACGTGTTTACGGCCTTGGTGTATCATCTTCTGTGCGAAAGAAACAGAAGACGAGATAACTTAGCGATGATCCTGAGTGTCTTGTCTTAAATTTACTGAACTTAAGATACTCGATAAGGACACCATCAGACTGCAACATTTTGCGTGTACAGGGCCGATATATGTGACGGATCGATAAGGGCAATGAAGGTACAATCTTCGAAAACATTATCACCCTAAGTTGAACGCATTGAACTGCCGTGCAGTTTTTCCACTTTCAATGGCTACATAACCACTTTGTAACGTAGTAATAAAGATAACGGAACCCTGCTGCGTGTCTGTTTATATTTTTATATTTGTACCAGATATTTTTATCTGTTTTTAGATATAAGTTGAGACTAAATTTAGCTCTTATGAAAGTTTTATATCTGTCATTTTTTTTTTTACATAATAGCTTGTCGTCTAAAGTATGATTTGCATGTCACAGTTTTACGAACGACAGTAAAACCAACTGACTTGTCAAACTGAATAACGATGTTGTAGGCTACAAGGATATATATAACGAACAAAAATTTTTAAAAAATTAAGACTTTTTTTTAATTCGAACTATTTTAATAAGTGTGAATAAGTTCAGTTTGGTTAGTGAGTTGGTTCTAGTGTCGTTCTTAAAACCGACACATTCCGACTTACCTATGACAAGGCATTATTTAAAACTATGGTAGGTAAAACAGTTTGACACGAGCAAAGTTTAGACGCATTTTATATCTGAATAAAATAAAATTGGTACAAACATATAAATAAAAAAAAAAACAGATAATGAAAATTGCTGTATACCGTGTTCTTAAGGCTGGCCGAGAACATCCTCGCATAGGCTGTTTTCAACCACACGAGAGGTACATTAAAACACAAGACGGAACATACTAGTTCGACCAAAATACATCCTAAATTTTAGTCATTTGTAGATGAAATACAAATAAGTCAAACTGTTGATAAGTGAAATTTTCAACATAAGTTAGTTGTACACAACGGGGGACCGCGGTGGCCGAATGGTCAGACCATTCGCCTCCCACCAAGGCGATCCAGGTTCGACTCCCGGCGGGGTCGGTCCCCGGATTCTCGCATATTAGAATCGTGCCGGATTTTCTCGGGGATCCCCGGTTCCCCCGCCCCTCTCCCATTCCTGCACTGCTCCATACTCACCTCATATCACCCATCACCAGCACCAAAGACCTCGTATTGAAGCGCTGACCAAAAATATATCACATTCTACACAACGTTGGCAGGCGGACAAACAGCGCCCTTGAAATCACGTGTTACGTTTACGATTATTTTCTGTTATGTTTTTAAACCTTTTAAATTTTAAATGGGAGAAGATAAAGCAAACGCATCACATAGATTTCTTGAAAATTACTTTTTGTATTTCAATGCAAAAATGTTTGACGATTTTTGAAGAAATGTTATGACAGTTGATAATTTGCAAGTAGTATACACGTTTTTGCTTCGAAAAATTAGGTAACATAGTGAAAACATTCATCAATTCTATGAAACGGTTTTACGTAACTTGCTACCGTTTAGAATTTAAAAATATTTATATTCGCAAAAACAGAACGCAAATAGGAACCCGGGGTCTATCGCAAGCCATGTTGCAATTACTTGATATACGTTTAATTTTTGTGTGAATACATATTTTAAATATATGATTATAGCTAGGGACATGTGACATTTTTCCGATAACAGACTAGACTGCTAGCTATCGTAAATACCCGTTGGCTCACAATTCCATGATTAACCGTGATGAGCGCTTCTAGACTTAAAAGTGCGTAGTAGATAAATATAACGTTGAAAACATTAATTGATTTCTTTTTTTTTTCGAAGTCAGTACGGATAAAATACTCAATGACAATACTAGATAATGGTATTTGTCAACTTTATGAGAGAAATATTTATCCAGAATTACTAATTCGTTACGCGTGATCTCTTGCGCCGCAGTTAAAAGCACGAGGTTCCGGCGTCAGAGATTGTGCCTCAGAAGTTCGTAACACTGGAAACCGTTTTATTTAAAACGTTGGCTAAGACTATTGTCTAGGATTGCTATTGTTTAATTTTCGCAAATTGGCTTCATGAAACCTACACTTATAGATTAATGCCTTTAGCGTTGCATTATGTAGCACGCCCTCTTAAGTTACGTTTTAGAGTGACCAATCGTCTATAAGTCGGGCACACTCGCAAATGACATCATACGATGGCTTGAGGCCAATGGAATCAGAGACAGAGTTCTGGTATGCCATAGCTATGATGTCCAGTCTAATATTAACGTGAACTTCACCAGTCTCTAATCATAGATTTTTAGCATTTGCGAAGCGTGGTCGTGTCTCATTGGAGCGGTACACGAGCTGAATGTACGTAAATGACATGTGGCATTTAACTTGTCAGCATGTTGAATTAAAAAAAAAAAATGATTCTATTATTGAAGTCATGTTACTAGATAATTCGATTCTTGTCTCTTGCACGCTACTGTTTGGAGATTTACCTGCATCTGTCTAATGGTCTAACAGATAATTCAAGAGCTGTGTTTAGTCAGTCCTAAGCAATAGCAACATTTATTACCTTGCGACAGACTTATAAATGACAACTGACCGATAATCATGACGTAACTATGAAATATTAATTTAAAACCACAGTAAAAATCTTGCTCTTCAAGAGTATTTAACCAGGAAATTCACATTAAATATTGGAGACTAAATTCGAAGGGCTCTGATAATGGAAAAACGAAATAAGAATGAAATTGCTGTTATGACTTTCCAATACAAAATTCAACACGAGGCGTGATTACCAATCGTAAGTTTAATAGATAAATAGGTTGCATTCGACTGTGTGTCTATGTGTGTGTGTGTGTGTGTGTGTGTGAAGCACAATATGGAGGGAGCGCTAAGGGTGTCACTGATCAGAAATTATTATTCATTAACACCTCTACGCGGAAGACACTCAACTGTTGTACCATGCTTAACTTCTATTAACCTTCATATTGGATTCTAAATAGTGACAATATATTTTATTTGTGGGCCTACGTCCAATGTATTGTTCTATACGTGATTTAGAATACGTGCAAATACAGAAACCGTTTAATTTTTTTAAAACAATTTTGAAGGGCTCGATGTTAATGTTTCAAACAAGGATACTGCATTTTTAAACTTGAAGAAACATTGTTTGAAGTATGATTTCAGTTCGTAGATATCCAAATGTAATACATGTTAAGAAATTTCGTCAAAATGAATAGTCATAACTTGGTGCAATGCACGGCAAGCGCAGGTAGAAAGGAACCTGAAAGTATTTCAACAGGAAACAATTTTTAAATAGCGGCTTTATCAGAAGATAACCGGGTTACAAATAACTTTCTAGACTGATACCAACTGATGTTGGAACTTCCGCCCAAATTCCAAACCAGCCCGGGTCCGTGCACTACGGAGTTATCGCTTTACCCACGTCGACTCCGGAAGTCACTATCGAGCTGTACTTATTGAGCTCGTTTGTAATGCACGGGAAACTGCAGCGTGTGGCACTAGTGTTCTCTGTTTAGCATAACTTCATTACAATTAACAGCTATGAGGACACTGCTTTCATTAATGTTGATGCTTTGTCAGTCAACATCTTAAGTTCTATATGAACCTGAGTTATCCTTTCCACTATTTGTTCCGTACGTTTCAGCTTGCGATACACATAATAAAATACTATCAATAGCTGCACATAAGTATCAATGAACATCTACACAGGTTATACAAAACAGATAAGACTTTGTTATGTGCACGTACATTATTAACTGGAGCCAAAGAATATTCACTGATTACCAGTAATTTTTTTCACCGGTTCTTGCTGAAGAAGTTTCAACAAATTAAGTAGGTTCATTACTGTTGAACAACTTGAAATAAGTAAACATTTACTGATTCCATTTTAGAACGCAGAATTCTTAACGTGTATCACAAAATATTCACTGATTCCCGGTGGTTTTTCATTGGATTAATTTTCTGGATCATCACAATCGGAATTCAGTAAATAGACAACTGCTTGCAACAGAATATTTACTGATTACCGGTAGTTTTCACTGATTTAGTTTTTGCTGGATCTGCACTTTTGGGATTCAATGGATGAACCACTGGTTATCAGAGAATATTAACTGATTACCAATGGTAATTTACTGGTTTAATTTGCTGGTTTAATTTGCTGGATTTTCACCATTGGTGTTAAGTGTATAAACCAAGGGGGTGTAATTAAATAATCACTGGTTGCCTGAGGTTTTTACATGTATTATTTTTTGTATCTGTACCATTAGGTTTCAGTGAATAAACCACTGGTTATCAAAGAACATTTAGTGTTTACCTTTGGTTTTTCACTGACCTGGACCATCCAGAATCTACGCGTAAACCACTGGTTATCATATAATATTCACTGACTACCGGTGGTTTTTCACTGGTTTAATATGCTGGATCTGCACTATTGTGATTCAGTGGAAAAAAAACTGGCAATCACAGAACATTCACTGGTTCAATTTCGAGTATACACAGAACCAATACAGAAAGTTTAAAATAAATACTGACGAATTCACATGTACGCCTAACGCCTTCTATATCCTCTTAAATTAAAGTCCCACACATTATGGCTGTTACGAGACTCTGCGCAACCGTATAAACAAAACTATTTTTTAAAAATATTTGTTCAGAAAGTTATTAATTTAAAGTAGAATAATTTAACGTAGACACAAATTTCCTGATATTATTAAAACGAAGTTTCACGTTCCTGCAGGGGCTAAGTTAGGCTGTGTTTTTTTCTCAAATGTTAAACGTGTACACATGTACAGCTCAAGCTACCCTTTTAGTATAAACATTTCTCTTGGTCCAATACAAATATAGAACTCTCACCTTTCCTTACAAATCATTTTACAATAATTTCTGGCTTATACAGCAAGCGTTTTAGACAATATTAATACAATAACTATCTTTTACCATGATTTTACTGGTTTATGATGCATGTTTGAGTTGAAAATAACACATGAACTGAAAGTTTAAAATACAAAAATAAAGCAGTTTTCTTCGATCAATATCTCTGTTACTTGTGTTACTAATATATTTTAAGCATACTGCTATAATTTTATGCTGTTGGTATTTAAACTTATGTTATACAGCAATCATAATATACATTCATCAAAGTTTCTACGAAGTAATTGAAAGTTTTAAAGATCCTCATAGAAAGAGGTTATGATAGAAGTTGTTTTATTAAACTACAATTTTTCTCTTCATTACGATTGGATAAAAATACTTAAGCAAAAAGGGGGTTTGTCATTTCCAAATGAGGAGAATGCTTTAACATTGTCTGCTGCACGTTCTTGCTTAGCAGACTGCAATAATTTTATTTGCAAAAGAAAAAGCTCTTGTTGGTCTGGCATCTGTAAATGTATGTGTGTGTGTGTGTATATATATATATATATATATATATATATATATATATATAATTTCGCTTACCGCAGTTAAATATCAAGCTAGCAGGTCTATAGAGATTCATAAGGAATATTTACTAAACTCGACGTTAATTTAAGGATTTGATTATAAATATTAAGCCCATAGTAATGGTTTGGTGTGTTTTATTATTAAACTGAGAAGTGACTAGCTAGGGCTGTATTAAAAAAGAAAAATTTTATTTTATATCTTTTAAATGGTTCTCAAGAGCACTCAAGAATTGTAGAAGACCGAATAATTGTAACGTAAAGACGGCTGTTTTTGAAAATAATTTGTTGGGCTTGATACATATAAATTACTTTTCTTCCACGTTCATCTGATATCACAGGAACTGGTTCTCGATTACATTTTGAATTTTAGCAGTATGATTGGCTAAGTTTAATGTAACCACTAGCATGATTTTAACCACCCTAAGCCAGAACCACTCATTATTGATAGCATCTGCCTTTCAAAAGCATCGCCAACAGTTCTGCTCGCAATAAACAAGACTTAATAAATTATACCTATACGAACGCACAAAAATAAAGATAATTCGCAACTCTGAGGTTGTGTTGTTGAGACTCAGCTGAACCTACATCCTTGGAGGTTAGGATAACTGTTATTGTTTGGCAGAATTACTAGACCAATCATCTCCATTTATTTTGAATGGGGATCTTATTTGCGCAAACTATGAGGCATACGTGAATATGTCTAACTTTTGGTGCTAGTTTCAGGCATCAACTCGTTCCTAAAATAGTTTTAGATTCGTGATACAGAGACAGACTCACAGGCCTAGCTGAAAAAATCTTCTTAACGAAGCACATCTCGAATCATGCCATCAGCCATGGCTACAAACGCCAACTCAATTAGATCTCCTTTGTCCACAGCTGAGACAGAAGCCAAGAATTTAATTGGCTGCGACGAAGCAACTAATCACCTGGCAACTACAGCACTTTGAAACAACACACAGTATAGCACAGTGAACGAGATAAGTGGTGGGTGATGAACTGCAGGTAAACCAAGCTGGCTGGTCGCCAGGGCACGTCACCCGGTGGATCGCCCCAGCATCCCGCGTGGAAGAACATGTGAAGAGATCAACTTACTTTTCACGTTCTTCAGATTCAAACATATTCCACGTTTCCTTTGTCTTATTTGGTTTACTTCTTACAAAGTCAAGGATTAATTAAAAACCCGCATCAGTACACAAATATAGGCCTACTGAAATTGACGGACTCCTGAAGTACTTTCAGCTTTGAGTAACTTTTTATTTGTAAACAAGCAAATAATAATGGACTTACAACATCGCAGCAGTATGTTGTCTCAGATAACCATGAATGAGATCTTAGACGAGACTGTCGCAATGTTTAGTGAGCCGACATCTCCCGTCTTCATGCAGACTGAAAATATCCTTTCCTTGTTGATTCTCATGTGCGATGCAGAATTGCAACGGCGTATGACCGTAATATTAATTTTTATTGTTTCACTTCAATTGCAAGAAAATTCCAAACAAATAAATATCTTTCTGTGCTTCTATTGCAATCTGGACAAACCCCTCAATATTGCGTCAACTTTGATCGAGCTTCAGCGTGAACGTCACTAACGGGATTTTAAAGAGACAACCTTGCAACTGTCGCTAACTAGAACTAGTTCCGTTTGTGAAAAAAGGGTGAGAAACACTGATTCGTGATATCAGCCGTGTATGTGAAAATAAGGTTCTTTGTGCTTCTGAGACAGCTTTATAATAGACGCCAGTAGTCTATGGCATTTACGAATCAACCAGATATTTTTTCTTTTTTTTAACCGTGTTGCGAAAATGTTTTGAAAACTTTAACTATCAACTATATTTTCGTGTTTTCTTTTTTCGTTCACTGAAAAGGCAACAGCAACTAAGTAAGCATTTAAAAGTTTCCTTTTTAGTGTTTCTTGATATAAACGGTACACACACGGTAGGCCCAAGTAGATAGCCAGTCCTGTGTAATGCCTTAACTGCAGCTAGGTCGTTAGGGTAGAAACTAGAGACTCAGGGCCGTATTTATAAACGGCTTTCGATTGACAACCAACCGCTATCCCCATAGAGAAAACATTGGTGAACAGTTGGTTGTCATTCGAAAGCCGTTTATAGATACGGCCCTCAGAATCTCAGGAACAGGAGCGAAACGTCCTTTATTAAGGAACCATTCAAGCATACACCTTGAGCGATTTGGGAAACTATGAAAAATCTTAATCAGGATAGCTGAACTAGGAATTGAGCAAGGGTCTTCCTGAACGTGGTTTTATGTTTTATTACTGCTACACCTAGTTTGGTACGTTACTAAGACCGTAATATACAACATTTTGTTCATGAAATGTTAACTTGTTTACAATGATACGCAAACATTTACGTATATCTACATTATATTTATATACTGATAATTGGTAATGTGTCCGACCACTTGGCTCAATGCTTTGGGCTCCTCGTCGGTGGGCCAAGGGTCCGGGTTGGATTCTCGGCCGGGGAGGTGCACATTTAGTGCTACCTCTCCATGCTCAGGACTGTCTGTCGTGCTTGTCCCTTCACGCCCATCCAGCAGAAGGCCTTGTGAACCTCCGTAGTAACACCCTCGCCTAAGTCCAGGTGTTCTCCCTGAGATCTTCAACATCCAAATAAAAACGTTAACAAATCTTTCTGTTCCCTCGTTTATGAGAATCATTCAACGAAAAATGAAAAGAATCAATCCTCCAGGCCATTACACTGCGCGCCAGCTTAGATGACGAGTGTCAGCTACTGAGTGAAGGGCACATTCAAGGAATTCAAGCAGCACGCCGCTGCAAAAACACATAGTAGCCTATAAATACCGGAATGAAATCGACCTATGTAAATTAGCCAATAGAATTCACAACGGTAGTAATATTATATGCAACCCATTCCAGCTCGTTACCCGCCAACTGACATGGCGCGTGCTGTAAAATATCGATAGTATAAACTCACTGCAATTATTAGTTGCTTCGAATTTCGTCGTTAGCTAAACGGTTTGCTTATGTTGAAGCACACAGATTTTAAATGAGAACGTAAAGAAGCCCTCCTGTTGTAAAGTGTGTTTATTTGTGGTTGTAAAGCAGTCTTTTTAAGAACGACTATTTCGTTAGGTATGCGTGTCTCAATCGCTTACCTTGACGTTTTATATGCCGGATGTCTGTACCATGTGAATAAAATAACCAATAGTCTCTGTACGCTCGGAACTCTTTTGCGAGTGCTGTATTCCCCTCAGACTACGCGTGGGCTTTACAGAGTTCCGTATTTTGCAATATCTTTGACACTGACATTTGATTTTCTACTAGAAGAGTCTACAGCATATGTTTAAACAGTGTCGCAAACGTTTCCTTATTATTATTATTATTATTGAATTCTGGAAAGACAGTCCTTACAGTCAGTTAAATATGGAGTTGACTTTGAATGATTTTTATAATGGGGTTATATTATAAACTGAGGTGTTTTGTTGTATATGTGGCATTGTTAGCGAATGTTGCTGAGTCACAGAAAATTCTCGGTTACATAAAACGACTCGTTACGAGAAAATGAGAGAAAGAAAATAACAGAAAAAAAACACGGAAACCAGAAATGGATGTGGTCAAAACACACACAGATAAACCGGAAATTGGAATATAGTCAAGTATACGATAGAAACCAGAACATGGAAAAGTGAGTCAAAACATGTGCAAGGACCAAACAAGGTGCATGTAAATGACGACAATGGTGGACATAGCCAAGAGTACAAAACAAATGATGCACACAGTTACAGACATGGTTATAGACAGGAAAACTCAGTGACTATAATACAGACGATAATAGTAGACTCCCTTCGACGCCTGTTTTCATGTTTTTTTGTTACTCATTTTCTCGTGTTTCATACTTTTATGTAACCACGGGTTTTCTACGACTCAGCAACATTCGCTACACCTGCCGTACGGTAAGTCGATATTTTTAGAAACGAACTGTTGAAAAAAAATTACTAGAAATATTTCCGTTATTACCATACAATTATGTAGGCAAACGAAAAAAGCAATACGGTGAGATAAATAAATACATTTATTTTTTAATGTTACGCGTCCGCGAGTATGACAATTGTTAATAATAATTATATTAAAAGTAAGTTAAACACATCTGTTATACGATAGTTGGAGAATGGTTGGGTTGGCACTAAAGCAGTATAAATAGATCTTTTGTGTATTATTAACAGCGGCTAAAATATTGAAAATAGTTTAGTGGAATATGTACATAATGGGTTAATTTTCAGGAAATGAAATAAATGTATAGTTACATGTAGTATATATTACAATATTTCAGAAGTGACGTAGTTAGAGGGCTGATGAAAAATGTACGTCGGCTTGCAGTGCAGCCGTCTGCCTGGCAATGTTATTGTTGACGTTTGGTGGAAGGATACATGATTGGTGTGAAAACAGATCCAAGCTAGAAGCAGAGCTTCTAGATAGTATCAAGTTACAGTACGGCGGGTATAGCAATGGCGTAAATCCAGCAAATCATACCTGTTTATTTTAAAATACACCTGTGTTTATGAACAAATGTAGTGACATATATGATCTCATGTCGCAGTGTCAGCCATTCTGCTGCGATTGTTACTGTGGGAAAAAAAAGGGGGTTGAACAATTTACGGAAAGTAGAAGTAGTTTACAGCGTAGATGGCATGCGATTTATCCCCGACATAATCTCTATGTATATTTTGTCAGACCATGGGTAAATTTTATGCTGAGGTTGTGAATTAAATAAAATCTCAATAAACGACTTGACACAGGGGAAATGGGAACAATTTTGCCGCTTGTTACGACTACATACCCAGCAGTCCTTTAATGTTGTTGGATTTTAATAAAGATTTATTATTTTGTGGATGTGTGTTTTTGCTATAATCCAAGATGCATATTTGTTAATAGTAGTACACAACTTTTATTTCGTAATGATTTTATGTATTCACTTTACAATATAAACATTGAACATATAGGTGAGTAATTTTACAGGGGGTTGAACGATGTTGTTTAATCTTGGGGTGGCTACATCGCAGTATGAATCACTTGGAAAAATAGGGTCATTTGTTGTGTTGAGTTTTCTATTTACGTATCAAAACATCATGTTCATTGAATAAATAAAAAAAAAATATTGTTGCGCTTCGATATTTTACAAATATATTCAGATTTAGTTATTAATTATTATAAATGCACTACCTGATTCCTCTAAAGAGGGGAGCATACATTTACGATTGGAAAATACTATCTGCACTCGTTATGCCATGATTATATGATTTATGAGTTTCTCACAAGGTAATGCATTTTGTCAGGGATTTATAGTTGTGTATTATAAATGTGTGAAGTAAAAAATTCCAACATGGCTTGTGATGCCCTATCTTAAGGCGTGTTCTTGACAGAACTATGGAACACTGTAATTCATGTAACTGACTCTGAATCTGAGCACTTCGCTAGTTATAGTACTGTTTGAGTAGCCACGGAACCTTAGTATAATCCGAAAACACCGAAAACATATGACACAACGCGTTAGATCATTGTAGAGTTCTATAAATAGAGGCAAGGACGTTAAAAATATTTTTCGGCGATCGTCAACGGCTCCGAGTAACAGCTGCATTGCACGACATTATTTGAAGGTCTCATTTCGGAGTCGCCTGAAGTGTGTGTACATTTCGCAAGAACACAGACGTGGATGCGTTTTAGGAACGTGTATTTAGAACTCTCTACAACCAGCTCACAAGGCGGGTGAGAGGGTACCGTACTTGTTCAAACTGCAGATTGTTGTTACCTGGTTTATCTGCGATCTGCCGTGTCATTTATTTACGATTATTTTTCTAGAATTTCTAATTGAGTATATAGAAAACATTATGCGTAAATGCGATACTTTCATAATCGAAACCATATAATTTTCCTCTCCGAAAAAAAAACGTATGCAAAGTGAAGTACTATTGGACACAAAGATAGGGGATTCAATAATTGGGATTTGACAGTGGGGGAATACATTTTTTGTGAACGTTATCAATTCTTGGGCCAAGTCCTGAATAGTATATGTTATATCATTCGCGGAGACACACGAAACCTTACATGTGCCAAAGAGAATGGAGAGTGCTTTGATCTGTGATTATCAATGAAGTTGAATGAAAATGAGTTATGATTACTAAGATTTTGATTTCTGAGCACTATTAAAATTTTGTTAAAACTTATCGAAATTTTTCTCGTAACCTAGTCGAGAAAATCTTATGATTTCCATAATTCAGTCACTTCTAAATTTAAAACAGCGATTTTTCCTGAAAGATAAAGAATACGCTAATTTTTAAACATATATACTGTCTCGCCATATATTCGTGCTGCCTATTTGTCTAATGAAACAACTGAATTATATAGAAAATTTTAAAAATTGCAAAATCTGAATTAAAAATGTTTGACTATGGATACCACTGAAACACTTGAAGAAATGATAAGTATTTCTATTTTATATCCGGCTGAAGAATACCGCTTAGAATTAGGTGATTTGATTCAACATAATATTGTAACGAAGGAAGTATTTCTGAAGTGAAATGAGCTTACATTGCAGTTTTAGTAGTGAAGAGTACGTGGCGCTCATAATTTTAAATAATGGCCTTGCGAAGCTGAACTTCTTACTTCTGATCACAGTTGTAGTAAAGAGAAAAACTATGTACTTGCATGCTTAAAAAATTTGAAAATAACACACCGTTTGTTTCGTTATAAGTAATGCATTTGTAAAACCAAGTGAAATTGCATGCTATAGTTCGGTTCCGGACAAAGATTGTGCATCTTAAAACGAGAATGAAGAAACTTACTTGCAACGATTTTCGATATTCTGACGACATCTCTCTCCAGGGACGTTGCCAAGATTTTTTTCGTGGGTGGAAGGGAGGATGGGACATTTTTGTTGCCATTTACGATATACATATTCCTACGTAGGGTCTATATACACAGATTAATCATTTAATTTGTTTGCTCGGTGTAACTGCTGTCGTATTTAGTTAATAGGTACTAACACGTGGTTTTAAAATATGAAAATCTGAGTGTGTGAGGGTTTCCTAAGAGTTTTGGGACTTTCGTAGAAAAGGGGAGGAGGGGGGAATCCCGATATACTCTACCCTTGTTACTCCACCGTCTCTCACCCTCTCTCTGAAATATGTGTATGTATGTGTGTGTATATATATATATATATATATATATATATATATATATATATATATATATATATATATATATATATATATATATATATATATATATATATATATATATATATATA
>PNEQ01014385.1:0-11396 GCA_003012365.1 Medauroidea extradentata
GTAGGACAGAACGAATAACCCCCAAAAATTTAATGGGCATTGTAACGCATGCCGGGACAGCTAAAATGTTATATTGAAATATCAATTAAATTCTTCACTCAGGTAGCAGCATGTTTCAAACGTAAGTAGGCTTTCATTCATTAATTTGACACAATCGTGCGATCGCCTGTCGTAGCTCAATGGACTTGCGTAAAAATATATATTTTATTGTTTATAAGGGCGAGCTGTAAATGTTGCGATATTCAGACTACGTTATAATTACAGCTATTTTAAATGAGTTTAAGCCAAATACAGTTTGTTTTCGCGCACGTGTTGCGATACACTTATTTGTCCATTCTCAATAATGGTAAAACTGAAGAGGTTAGAATTATCATCTGCCTGGTAACCAGGCTACCTCTTTACCAAGCGACCTCGCACCATCTGTATATTTGCATGCATGTTAATCGAAATTCACATACGGATTTATGTTAAACATCTGCGGGAGTACATCATGCAACGGCAGTGAAGGCAGACGTTAACGCGAGATTAAAACCATTTGTCCTATAAAAACTTCTATAGATAGTCGAATCATGGCGTTACGCTAGAATGTTTTTACGATGTGAGTTGTATTTCCTAAATGTTTTTCAAATGAGCCAACTGACAAATTACATTAAAATTAAACAGATTTTTTCGGAAGAAATTAGTTAATTGTTGAAAAAAAAAAAAAGGGGGTTCTGAATAAAAATAACCTATTTAATTAGTTACAGAATAGTGTTTGCTATACGAATTTCTATTCGTAAGTAAGTTTTCTTTGATCTGTTTGTTCATCGCTGCCAATCGTTCCGAAGCCCTCAAAGTATTGACGTGGCTCGTTACCGCTGCGATCACTGAAAAACCGTCAGGATATTTCAGTGCTATTAACGTTCAGTACTTAGAAAATTCTTATTACTTTCTTAACTGCAGTTAAGAAAATTCTTATTACTTTCTTAACTGCAGTTAGGTGCGTAAGAACAGTAACATTAAAAACTATGTATGGTGTCTAAAATTCTATCATTATGTATTATATTCTGTAGTTGAGTTAAGTCCCATTACTTTACCCAGAAGAAAAGTTATGGCTACAGTCAGTGATTTTTGGTGAAAAGAATTCTGCAACAATATGTTTATGTCTTATGTGCACATGTTTCTCTGCTTCATGGTCAGTGATTGTTAGAGATTATAATTAGAGACCGGAAAAATTTGCGGGTTCACTTACCAGTAGGCTAGCCTCCAAGAATATTTGTGAACTGAATCTGATGGCAGCTGTTTATTAGCTGCTCGCTGACACAGTCAAATGGGCCTGTGTTCAGTTACAGTTTTATTATTGGCTCAGCTTCTTCCAGGAAGTGTCGAGTAAGTCAACTGCCAATTGTGAACGTGATACACAGTTATAGTAGCTGGAATTCTAGCTTGCGTCTAAAAGAAAACGCGAATTTTTCAGGTCTCTAATTATAATACATCGCGAAAATGTTTTGTGCCAACATAGCCTTGAAAACGCCCTAGTTAGTTGCAACACACGTGATTGGGTGACGTATACGTCTGAGACAAAGTAGGTGTCTGTAGACCAATAACAGGCATCAAATATTACAATAGCAGGATTCTTCTAGACTCAGTCAAATAGTGCAACAGCTCCACTTACAAATGAAAGCCAGTAATCTTCTGTCTGACGTGAGTAGAAACCCAGCTGTCAGTCAAGTTTTCCCGCGATAAACCATCATCTCTAGTGATTGCATGTTTTTAACTTTCGGCGTCTCAGTGGTCCTACCCGCGGATCACGGACGTGTGGTGTCGCGGTAACATTGTTTTGGTTGGTGCAGTCAAATGAGCCACGCCTCTGCCCTATTATATTCTGCCAATTACCACGAACCAGAGTTGCAGCTGTGCACGTAAGGCATTGAAACAAATTGTTGCAAAATTCTTTCCACCAAAAATCACTGGTTCTAGTAATGGCGCAAAATACAAAAACTCAAGGTAGTGACTATCTGCAAACGATTAAGGTGGAAGAGGATACCACGCAATCTTAGTACAGGCTGCCTACGAGTACATCTCTGTGGATGTGAAGCAATCCCAAGCCGCACCAGGGCCACAGCGGCGCGCCTGTTTGCCGTCTCTGTTTGACGAGGAAGGATTGGAGCCGAAGAGGAGTTGCCGCAAGCCCCCCCCCCCCACCCTTTTTTTCTTGTCTGTAGCTATTTCGCCTCCCCCTCGTAACAATGGCGACGAAGTTCAGAAACGTCTGGTCTGCAGTGAGTTAGGTGATCAGAGGGGAGGAGGTCCCCCGAGGGGCAAGAAAAGACGAGACCTTATTAGTGACGGCTTCCGCGGGCTTAGTCCTCTTATCTACAAATAAGTTGGCCATGTCAGCTGAGTTCAGTACACGAGGATTTCGCCATTTACAACTCTACGCCATTTATTAACTATAACGGGCATAGCAGAGCGGCAAAATATGTTCCATTCTCCGGTATCAACTGTTATTTTTTTTTTTGTTAAGCTGTGTTAAAATCACACCATTTTACACATTTTTATTGATAAACATTAACTTACTGACTCATTGCTCCTATTTATTCGTAGCCGTAAAATGAAGTAAGTTACCAACATTTGAATTCAAGGTTTATATAAAATTATGATTTAATTGAGGAAACGTTCTACACGGACACTCTTTTTGTACGTAAGACGATAAACTTAAGTAATTAAGGAAATATAATATTTTTGTATAATACTTATTGAACGATATATTATATATGTTCCGGGAGTAGACGTCAATAAAGGGGCGGGTGATAGAGGGGCTAAAGACGTACGAAATAAACCAAACTTGCAATTTCCGATTCGCAGCCGTCTAAAAGTTATGAATTTTTAAAGAAAATTTGGCTATACTCTGCTCTGAGCTAAGCATTTACTGATGGCGCAAAAAGTATTGGTCCGTGTGGAAGGAAATTTGTACACAACAAACGTGATTAGTGTCGTCACATTTAAAGACACATTTCACGTCACTGAGAGTAGAGCTTCGTGTGGTAAAAAAATCACTTTCACAAAAGTTGTGTTTGGTTCTGAAAGATGCCTCTAGTTTGCACGAAGTAAAAAAAATCAATTGATCGAATAAATGATCACGCGCCATTGGAAAAACTGCCCCATAATATGGCCATTTAAACAGTAAAAACAAGTTTTTCTAAATTAACAATCGTCGATGCATTAAATGTGAAATCATAACTTGGAGCAGAATACTTACAAATGTAAAATCAGCTATAAGGTTGAAATTAGTATGTGAGTAAATAATTTTATGTAACTTTATTGAAATAAAAAAATTACAGAATGTTCGAAATTAATAAAATGTACTTTGAATGTAATTAGTTTAATTTGTGAGGATAAAATGAAATGTTATTAATAAATGTGGAAATAGTCAGTTATTTCATTAAACAAAATTTATAATAAAGAAATGAAAAGTTAAGATAAACGAATTACATCACCAGACACTCTTACACAGTTGTTGCTTCGTATACACAGCGGCCGCGGTTATTTAGAGGATAGTGCGCTCGCCTCCCATCATAGCGAACTGGGTGTAATTCCTGAATTGCCTTACAGGCAAGTTTTCTGCATTTTATTAGCAATACCACATATTTGCATCAACTATATTTGTTAATATGCGGTAAATCGAGGGTGTACAGTTATGTACAATCACCAACATGTCTTGCAGCAGATCACGTGATGACATCCTAACAACACGTATATTGCTACTCGAGAAACAATGCGAGGTCTTTATCCGAAAGAAAGTAAAGAAATGTAATGAAGCGATTTGTGTAGCTATTGACAGCGATGTCATGTAAACCGATGATGTTGCCGGCCTCCGTTGAGCAGTCGGCAAAGCGTCGGTCTGTGGTGCGAGGGGTCCCCCGGTTCGCTTCTGGGCCCGGGCATGTTTACTGAATTCACATACACACATACATATATATGTGTGTGTATATAAATTAAGTAAATTTTAATGATTCCAGACGGCGATTATTTGATATGTGTTTTACATGCTTAATGCAATACCAGTCGACAATTGTAGTTCTTATATTAAATTGAGATGTTTACTCCAATTGCAGTTTACCTTTGATTGTAGCCGACACACATAAAGTTAGCAGTTAAGCACCCTAAGAACTATAATAAATTATTGTATTTGTACTAAGGAACAGAGTGACCTTCAACACGTATCAGAGTAGTGCGAAAAAAAATCTTCGACACTAAATCCAACTATGATTAAATGCACTTACATAGTTGTAGGTTCGCAAAATGTTTTACTCAAACTCAAAAATTCCAAAAAAATAATACAAATCAAATATATATTTTGGACACATGCCATTGCAGCAAATGATATGTCACAGAAAATCAGAGAATACAAGTAGACAGACAAGCAAATAACCAAAAGGATTTTGTTGATAACTGATAGACAAAGGAAAACATATAAAATTATGGACACACGCTGAGGATGTTCAGAAATAAACACATAGTAAGCACATCGTGCGAATCCTGGGCTAAATTGGAGACGAACATGTAACTGGCAAAATGTTGTGCGACGAAATATTATGTGAACAATGTGGCAACACTGCATGGAGGATATCCCCGCTTGCGCTCCATGACCAGGTATTATTTTATGTATGTAACGTCAAGTAAACGCAGAACCATGTTTGGACTGCTCGGGATTTTAACCTGGACTCATAATATACAAATTAGAACAGTAGTAGTAGGTAAGTAAGATATTTGTGGAGCACTGGAGTGGAAGAACTACAGTGCAGTGTTGCCACATTGTGCGTATAAAATATTATCGTACAACGTTTTGCCACTTACATTTTCGTATCTAATTTAACCCAGGATTCGCGTGGTGTGTTTATTATGAGTTTGTTTCTGGACATTCTGTATGTATGAATAGTAAATCCCCTTTATTAAGCAATACAATAATTACCAGCATGCTAGGATGCTTACAATAAAAGTGAATGAACGTTTGTCCTGAATTGTTAGTACATTCGTGATTATTATTATTATTTCGAGCACCTAGTTTAGCATCAAAGAGCGAGAAATAAACGCAGACACGTACGAGGTACGTACATCTGTCCAATAAGCTCAGCGTTGGTACTTTGTACTCTCAACCACAGGGTTATCAAGAATTGCTACAGAAACTTGGTAACAGGTCCTCTTTTGGGTGTTCAACGTTCAGGTAAACCATCAATACCATGATTATACGACTGTGTTGTAAGCTTCGGGATATTTTATAAACGTAGTCCTGCGAACTACGTCTATGAATATTATACACGAGTCAGGGTTAAAAAGAATTATTTATCACAAAACCTGTACTTTCCTAATTTCTTTACCCGTGGTTCCATCATCTAATTAAACAACTGTCCGTTAATACTGACGGAAGCAAAGGCGGCATTTGCAAGTTCCTTGTGAATTTCTAGGGAACCATAATTTTCGCGGGTGAGCATACAAAAAGGAACCATCAGTGATACGTGTATTACAATTTTTTACTAACTGTTTATTTGAAAAATCTGTAATACTCTCAGCCACTAATGCATACCTCCGTCGATTTATTTGCCCGCGACTGTTTATAAAGATATCGCAGAATAAGATCTAGAAGACAATTTTGTGTGACTGGCTGTCCGCCTTCCAGCCGTCTCATAGTTTGCATACCATTCAAGACGACTTCACACAAAAGACGACTATGTCACGGCAAAAATTCTGTTGCAGAGAAGAAAGGCTCTATTTTAATATGAACCTCTACAAAGTATCTTAGCCCTGAAAAAAACTATTAGCTGAAAATTTACAGTAAGGTATCAAAAATTGTGTTGTTGTTAATGTAGTTCAGCAGTAGTATTAACAGTAAAATTAGTTAAACGCTTCTTTAATATATATTTTAACTTAAATATACTAGATTTTATGATGCAAACAAAATGATTGCTATCTAAAAGAAGAAATAAGGAAAAACTTAGCAACACCGCGGAAAATATAATTTAAACTTTTATTAACTGCCAAGAGTATTTTAATTTACACGAGTTGAACAGCCCCAAACAATTTTTTTCCTCTGCTGTGTAGTAAACGTTTTTGTTCTGCTAAAGGGTTTGCTCACCGAACGACAAGTCAGTCTCTAAGGAGTCATTTTGCGTTAAATAGCTGGCAAGTTACTCTAGGTTATTCTGTTAGCTTGTGTGTACATGTATAACTAGGTAGAGTGTTATATAACCACAGTCAGAGGTATGAAGTAGAAAATAATCTTAACGGTGTTTTAATTGACAATGTTAATTTTGCAATAATTTACTGCCCAGGAGATTTATTATTTCCTGGTAAGATATGACGTTAAGAGCACAAATCTAAAACAAAACTTACCACGCCATAGTTAATACGTATCTCCCAATAATAATATAATAATGTACCCTATCTAAATATATCTTTTCTTTAAAATTGTTTGTCTAAAGTGTTAAGATTACTAAGTTCTTACTTTAAAAAATAAGTATTCTCTTGTATATTACTATACGGCGTGTTTACACTTATCTCGGCAAAATTCATGTATAGGCCTACAGTATGTTAAATATAAACTGAAAATTAACTATACGTATTTGTTTACCACTGATAGGTGGCCAGGGAACGTAGGGCATTAATGTTTACTTTTACTTACTCAACACTTGTCTTATCGCCTGTAAGCTATTGGCATGCAGTCTTACCATCGGCAATTTGCCACCTTATATTTTACGACCAGGATATACTTATACAAATTCGATGCAGTTGTAATACCGGCAGTGGATTTTCTGTGTCGAAAATTTAGTTGCTAAATAAAGGTTACTGTTTAATACACTTTCCAGAGTACATACAAGAATTAAAGATGTAAATTTTTCGTGAATGTAAAGATTATCAAATGCTATTTATAAACTGGTCTTACATAGGTGCGTGGAAAGGTTTCCGGATAAAAATTGCAATTGTTGATTATATAAACGCGCTGTGTTCTAGCCAAGTGAGCATTCTTATTTTGTACTCCTTTCATTTTATTGGACGCGACTTCGAGGAAAATTTCAGGGTACAAATACCATCCGATCGTTTGCCAGCAATAATTTTGAAAAACTCTTCAAAAGCCGCAGTTTTGATGGTCGGAGATTGAAAACAAGTCCGGTTCCTCCCAAATGATGTAAGCGTATTTTAACACTGCAGTGCAGTAGTCAGTACAACGAGGATCGGAGCTAAATTCATATATTTGTTTTATATTTAATCTGAAATCCCGAGACCATATCTCTTCTTATTACGGAAAGTTGTCATTGCTGTGACTAGTACATAGATGTAAACTTCATAGCTAACAACACTTATGGAAAGTTATATATTCTAAATCCCCGCCCTATCTCTATAATAAATGTAACTTTCTCTCCTGCCACAATGTTGGCACTTGTTCGAAGGATAGCCTAGCTTTGTTGATACCTAGGCATCGCACAAGTGCCTATTGCAAGACATTTATGGTAGCTACGGCACACGATTGGAATGATCTTGGAGACTCAGTGAGGCAGAAATATGTCGAGTCGTTCTCTTTCAAAACAAGTGTGCTGAACTCCTCTTAGACAAGATCATTATCTAGCATGAACAGTGTATGATGACGTATAGACCTACATATGTATGAATGTGTGATTTAAGGTTTATATTTTTTTTGTTTTCTCTTATTGTTTTGGGATTTTAAATTTTTCTTCCTGATTTTTAAAAATGTTTGACATTTCTTGCTGTAGTACTATTAATTAATTTAGCTATGTAAGTTCAATACTTATTTTTCTTCTCCTGTTACAGTGTTAAATTCTTTCTAATTGTGTATACTGTGGTGCTACTTCGCCTTAACTTCGCCACATAAAATTTAGACGAATAAATAATATAAATTAATTAATTCAAATGGAGTCGTTACCATTTTTCGCTCGTAGTAAACTTGGGGTACGTTGTCATGCCATTGGCTGAAGGATTTTCTGGGTGAACGCTTGAAATACCAGGGGCCAATGGTAATGTCCACCGCGTTTCTTGCAACTCTCACATATGACAGGTGGCGGAATTGAACCCGGATATCCTTGGTGGGAAGGTGAGTGCTCTAACCAATTCCACAACCGCGATCTCTTAAAATTATGTTAAATTGAATTCATTTAAGTCGCTAATTGCGAAAATGGACCAACCAGATGACATAAACACATAATTTTAAAGGATAATAACAGAACCTGAAATTTTGGAACGCTGATAAGCGTACACTTCATAGACATACAAACTAGTCTTATCAACCGAATTCATGACATTTCTATTGAATTACAAGGATAAGGCCTATTTCAATGACCATCGTAATGGAGAAAACATTACAGAGTTTAGTATCCGTTTTTTGTCTTCCTCTTATTTTATTTCTTTATGTAATGTTCGCAAAATGTTGTGAACTTTCTTATTAATCTAGAACAACATGATCTCTGAATGAAAACTCATCACTCTCTCGAGCCCACATTGTCACTGTGTAGTTGGTCCCTGCTACGGTTTAAAACAACACTCATATTTCCCTCTCGTAATATTTGTTTTTTATTTCTAGGGCTGAGGCAAACTTGTACATCGACATGAAACCCAGGCCCAACAATCTCTCTTATTCGAACTTCTAAGTCTTGCAAACACGCTAAGAACGATCCATACCGAAAAATTCGTAATTTTATCATTATTCCAAAAACTGTCTTAACCTTGTACATAATAGCTACAGTAATTTTCTCGAATGAAAAATTTTTTGGTTTCATAGTTTTCGTACAAGCGCATGTCAAAGTAGAAATTTGACTGTTTTCGCTAATTACCGAAAACAAAAGTATTTAATTAGTATGGATGAAATAATTAAGTCTGAAAGTAAATGTATTAGGCTCCATAATGACACTTGTTATTTCACGTAAAAATACAGGTACTCAAAGATATGCTAAAATATAAGTAAATTAAAAACTTTTTAACACAAACATTTTTTACACGAAATCACAAGTGTGTCGTTCTATAGCTTAAGCAATTTACTTTCACTCTAAATTATTTAATTCGTATCTTGTAATAGTTTTTGCTTCAGGTAAGTACCGAAAATAGTCAAATTTGACTTTGACATGCGCTTGTACGAAAACTATAAAACAGAAAAATATCGCATTTGTGGGAAATTACTGTTAATGTAATGTGTAAGAGTAGGACAATGTTTGGTACAACCATTTAAAATGCGATTTTTTTTCGGCGCAAAACGCCCTTGGGCGCAGTCTACCGGAATTTGCATCATCATTATTTTATTTTTTATTTGTATTACATATTTTTTTTTCTTATTTTAGACACAAAATGTGACTAAATTTGGCTCTAATGAAATTTTTTTATCTCTCATAGTTTTCGCGTAATGGCTTGTTAAAGTCATATTTTGCACGTTTCCGTTTTAACGACCACACTAAAACCAACTGATATACCAAACTGAAAAAAAAAAATCACAGTGAATAAAGACATCGCAGGCTACAATGACATGCTCATAAAATTAAAAAATTAAAATTATTTATATTTTTAAAAGATACATAGAATTTTTAAAATTTTTATTTTCAGTTTCAGCATTTTTTTTTTAAATTCAAATAATTTTTATTCTTTAATTTTATGAGCATGTCATTGTAGCCTGCAATGTCTGTCCACTGTGTTTTTTTTAGTTTGGTATTTCAGTTGGTTTTAGTGTGGTGTTAAAACGGAAACACGCAAAATATGACTTTAACAAGCCATTACGCGAAAACTACGAGAGGTAAAAAAATTTCATAAGAGCCAAATTCAGTCACATTTTGTGTCTAAAATAAGAAAAAAAATGTAGTACAAATAAAAAATAAAATAATGACGTTGAAAATTGCGGTAGACCGCGCCCTTTATGGTAATCATTAAACCTCACCGATTATCTATTTATATTTCGTTGAGAAAACCTTGCTAGGTATAGTTCTTCAAACCGCTGACATATATTTCTTTACTCTCTCACTTGTGTGTCTATGAAATACCCAGTGTTAGTTCGTGGAACATTTCTCAGACTAGCGTCTTGCAGTAGAAAACTGCTATCTACTCAAGAGCATGTGAAGCAGCACTGAAGTTTAGCTGCAAGCCTCGGGGTTAACGACGGGGAAGCTTATTGTACCCACTTGCCTCTCGTCTCTCGGAGTAGTTTCCTTCCCTTGCAGCTCGCTTCCACCCACTCGGCGCCATTCGAAGTTCGCTAGCCGACTCTGACAAGCAAGGAAACTTGACGCTGGGATGACGTCTCTTAAACCTCCCTCCCTCTCGACCTTTGATAGCCACATGTGCATATAACTGCAGTCATTTCACACACGTTCCCTACGGCGTGATCCCCATTCCCTCGTCGGCGCTGTTTTCCCTCAATCGGACAACTTCTCGCGTATTGGCGCATAGCTTGTCTTCTCCATCGCAGCCAACTACTTATTTTGTAACATGCTGTGGAGGCGCCTCCCGCTCCTCACCTCCCACTGCAGAGCCACCATTCTCCAAATGAACTAAATAATAATTTAGTAAAATAATATATTTATTTCATTAACCCCCCCCTCCGATAAAATCGCATATAAATCAGAAAGCTTAAAATCTCTATGCTAGAATGTATTAATGAACAGCCACCGTAATTATATTAACATATTTCATTAAATCAACACTCACCCGAAGCATTATCCACGAACTGGTTACAGTACAGTGCCTATCTCCGACTACAGTCACCCAACCACTTTAACTATTGTGTAAAACAGCCTTAAATAATTTGTTTCATATCGTTTATAACAGTTTACGTAGAATTCTTTCACATCATTTACTTTAATCGCAGGACATAGAAGATGTCGCGAAGTCATTTGAGTATGTGTTCGATTAACCCGCATACGCAGAATGGCGTTAAATATAATAATATACGTATGTTGTGTTATTTTATGACTAGGCGGTAGCAAGCGAAGGAATAGGCCATAGACGTCTTTCATGGAAGGCATTCGTTGCAGTAACCCTCCGAACAAATAGGAAACAACTAAAAAAATTGCATTTTTGAGTTTGGCTCACCGACACACAGACAGAAGTGTACTATACCGAGTTGAAAAAAAAGAACAACACGTAAATTCATTTGTTTTATTAACATGGAACGTTTTGTTACTGTCAGTAAAGAACTAGAAATGTATGTATTTTATTTTAATGTGTGATAATTTTAGCAAGGCAGAATGTAAACATTTTAAACACCTTAAATAGTTACCTCTATACTTTTGCTTCAAATTAACTTCAACCATATACGTTAATTAACAATTTTTCGGCGAAACTAAAATCCCTTTGTATGCATTTTACTCACAACTGGGAATTTTGAGTTTTTTCTCTTTCGAACTGGGCCATCGAAATGAGTTCCA
>PNEQ01014385.1:11496-38765 GCA_003012365.1 Medauroidea extradentata
CACGAGCCTTGGGGTTCTTCTGGCAAATCACAGACGTGTGGCGTTGAATGAACGTTATTGTAATTGGCTCAGTCAAATGAGATACGGCTCTTCGCATAGACGCGCTGCCAATAACTGTGAAGCAAAATTGCAGATGTGCACGTAAGCTATTGAAACAAACTGTGGCAAAATTCTTTTCGCGAAAAACAAGGGTCCCTACATATCAGTCTACGTAGTCATATGATACACGCTATTGGTCGGCAGCCAGCGGGCAGATATTTGAGATGTTCCAAAATCATGTTTCTAACAAGCGTGCTGAATTTATAAAATTGTAGAAGCGTAGTTTCAGTTGTGTTTTCTGTTCTTGGATAGCAGCAATAGTAAGAATTAAAGTATTTTCGCGTAAAAAATGAATACACGTGACACACTACAACACAAGCCACGCGCCAGGAGAGGACTTCTCTTACGAGCAGTGGCGGCTCGTGGGTTGTTGCCAGGTGGGGCTGCAGATAGTCGGAACTTTACGCTCTTTATGAAGCGCCGTAGACCAACGACCATTAAAGATTTGCCGGCTGCTAGATCTGTTGTGACCGCACTGAGTAATAAGGGGCACCTGCACATCAGCGTGTCAGTGGCTGTAGAGTCGACCAGCGCACAACCCTGTACAGCTCTTGGCAACTGCAGCCCTATAGGTCGTTCGGAATTAAGTGAGCACTAAAAATTTAACCTTTGAAAAATACCACTAGCCGTTAATGCATATAATTCAACTTTACATGTACTCTCCTTGCTTTTATGGTTGGCAGCGAAATTACGTAATAGTTCCGTTTACTTTCATATTTAAATACAGCTATACTGGAACAAAATCAACCGAAATTGATATAATTGTATTCAATATTATTAATATACTTTTCTTCACCAAACTTTATATGTACCTACCGACTGCATAACTTATCTTATACGCGCAAACATAAAGTGACGTGTCCAGAGAGGTTGGACATTTCCCATCGTTAGCCGTTACGCGCGGAAATATGCGAATTGGCTGAAAATAGAACTTCAGCAGGGCTCATTTTAGTGCTCACTTTATCCCGAACCGCCCATACCTGGTAATAACCCACGAGCCGCCACTGATTACGATAAGTCGCAGAGGGAAGACAGGCGCGGGTTCGGCGCCTTGCACTTAGAGGCTATGAGGCGAGTGGTGAGTGAGTAAGAATCGGCCTTAGAGCTCTCGGCCTTCCCAGATCCTGATGGCGGTTCTTGTATTGCATTACCTTACAAATCAGATCTACAATACTGTGACATAGAGTGTGTCTAATGTGTATGAATTTGACTACAGTTACCAGGGTCTACTTCCCGCGTTTTATTCCAGGAGACTGAGTGCCGAAACGCTAAAAAGTGTCACTTGTCCGCCACGTACACAGTTGTTTGCTCTATGACTAGGGATAGGAAAATTTCGCAAATTCAATTACCTACATGCTACAATCCACTGCCTTACGCATACTCACGCCAAGTCTATTCGTTCATTGTCTGTTTTTACAAACCGCCACTTCTTGAGTATGCACAGGGGAGTTGATTCTAACATGCAGGTCATTCAAGTCACGAAAATTTTTTGTCCCTATCTATGACAGATAAGACGACATAAGTAAAGTTTTGAGTCTTCAAATAATTATTTTTTTGCTTTTCGTAAGAAAAAAATACGTATTTAAAGAATAGTTACTCACAGAGAGACGCTTGTAAGCGCCTATACTGATGTAAACAAACAATGTTGTGCTAGCGATTCATAGGGCCACGATTTTGTCGCGAAAAGATTTTTGCCCCACTTTGTTTCAGTGTCTCTCGTGCACATCGGCAGTTCTGTTTCAAGGTTATTGGCAGCGTGTCTTTGTTCAGACAGGTTTCTCATTTGACTGCACCAATCAGAATAAGATTATTGTGACTTCTTACGTCTGTAATTTGCCAAGGCAAGTGAGAGTAAAATTATCCAATCACGGGCGATGTAGCAGATCTGCAAATGTGCACATGACGCATCGAAACCAAATGTTGCAAAAATCTTTTCACCATAAAATCGTGGCTCTAGCGATTCATCGTAAGCGCTGACCAATCTCTACAAATCATATTTGTTTCCAGCGCAAGAGATGACGCTAAGTAAACGCGTCAGTCTGATAAAATATTTGTTTTGAAGTGGGTACCAACAGCTATCTAAAATTATTTCTTTCCTTTCTTTGTAAAGTGACTGTGGGAAACCCATGTAATTTAATTGGCATACTTAACGTCAATTTACGTAACATACCTTCATAAATATGTTCATTTATGTTACGAAATACTCAAATCAATGCTTCCGTACGTTATTGAGATACGTGGCTTAATTTTGCTCCATTGTAATTTAAATAGCAAGTGTGGTATTTAAAGCACCCACTTCTAAGTTTTGACAAATTGTGTAATACTTTTCAAAGGCGTTATTTTTAAATTAGCAGTCAAGTCTAGTTATTATCGTCAGCCAAATAAAAGTTTTTTACGGTATATTATGACACGGAAAAAATTGGACACTATATTAAAAAGTTGATAGTTGTATGCTAAAATCGATTTTTTTTAGAGTATTGTGTTCTTGTTTGTTCTTATGAATTTGTACAGTAGAGGGTTGTATAGTTATCAATTAAATTATATATATCTACATAACATTCTAAGGATACATTGAGATATTTACTTTTTATCTTTTTAATTTAAAAGACTGCTTTATTGGTCTCCAATCTTAAAATTAACTCTCACGCTTGTGTTATTATATGTTAAATTTTCTTTTGTTTCAGGACGTTAGTGCTCACCATGCTGCATTTTCCTCTGCTGCTTGTTGTTCCTCTGTTACTGTCGGTAGCTGAAGCCAAAACAGGTACGCAATTACAGAGAATATTTACAAAAAAAAAAAAAACATAGTTTAGTTCATACGTTAAGGAGAAGTTGGATTTTAAGACACGCATTTAATTCTGAACTGTAAAACAACCTAGCAGTAACCTGTCATTACATTACCATGAGTGTTTTCCTGGTTAATATGTTGTCATTCCTTGACGCCTATGAACATTTTTTTTTAACAATTCACCAGTTTGTAAGACTAATCACTGTAAAGCACATATGAAACTTGTCGATTCGTATCATTATGCCAGTTGTTAATATAAACACAGTAATGTTCCCAGTAATAAGTGTGTATAATTTCACACCATAGTCTCAAAAGTTAACTTCAGTGGCCCAATTAAAGTATATTCGCAATTTTTTTTAAAGAGTAGAATCTTGAATTCAGTAACTCATGAAGTCTAATTTTTTAAAAGATGTGTTCTTTTAATTGAATGCTGATTATGAAAAACAAAGAAATACAGTATAGTATCAATAATCATCTTAACATTATTAATTTAATGGTGTTTCTTGACAAGTACGTCTAGGAAACTGCTCACTTTACTATCAACAGTCTACATACATTTACATTTATATTTTATATAAGTGGAGATCATTTGCGTACCGTTATTTAATGTTGCAACAGGATTGACTATTAATTAATGGCCTTAAACGAGATCAATTTACAAGTAAAATATGGTGATATATTACATGTTTGTGAGTTCCAGTGTTATTCTCTACTAATTAGTATAGGATGCCAAAAATAAGTCTCTGTTAATGACCAAGCTTATGAAATAAAATAAGACGCATTTAATATTTTTGTACAGGTCTATCTCCTTGCAAGTTATTGTATGGATGCAATATCATTACAAATTAGCTTCTACTAAAATTATATGTTAGTTAATAAATATAATTTAAATATAAAACTTACTAATGAGTTTAAATAAAAACAACAAGTGCCAATATGTTATTTATTTATTTATTAAGCACATAATATAAGACGAAAATGTAAGAACCATTATTCCCGAAATTTAGCCCAATACCAAGGGATTTTCGCACTCCCAAAAGTTGAATTTTGAAGTTCGTTAAGTTTACTATTTTAGAAACTGCAATGTGACTAAGCGAGTAATAGATGAATCGTGGTTTGATGATGAATTTACCTATCCTTGTAAAACGTGGTTAGTAATGTCATACATTTTCAGTGATGAATTGAGGGTTGCCACACTGTGTTTGTATAAAACGTTTTAACGTTTAGTTGTAAGAATTTTAAGATAATGAATCCGTAATCAGCGTATCTAAGCAAACAAATAAATTTTGTCTTGTCCGAACACACTCAGATGAACCGTTTTCGAGGAATTTGTGGTGACGTTATTCAAGACGTAAAGCGAGTGGCAGAACGTAGGCAATCCACAATACATGGGACATGTGTGAATGCCGGGTTTTCATTTAACAGTTACGTCGCAGGACCTTTATTTACTAATGTACACAACGGTTTGAAAATTTAGCGGGCATTATCACCAAAATCATGCATGTATGTGTGCACGTTAATAGTGAAGTGAATCTACTAGTGGGACTCGCTAATACAGTTGACTCCATCCTCAAGATGCCAGGCATTTTTGGGTGGCAATCCATGCAGAGATGCTGGGTCCTGTGCCTTGAAGTAAATGGTCGGCAGTTGTAACAACGTCTTTACGGACTAGTAGTATCTACTCAATGTTTTGTGTAACTCTTTGTCTAGAACCTCTAATTTTTTTGGTGGAAAGAAATCTGCACCAACTTGATGTGCACATCTGCAGTTCTGCACAATTGTTATTGGCAGCCTGCCTATCTTCAGAGGCGTTACGTATTTGACTGTGCCAATCAGAGCAAATGTTACTGATACAACACACGTCTGTGATTTGCAGGTAGGGCACCAAGACGTTAAGAGGTAAAAGGTCCAGTCATTGACCAAGAAGCTGATTCACTAGGGCCACGATTTTATAGCGAAAAGATTTTTGCACCGTTTTTTTTTCAGTGTCTTATGGTCACATCTGCAGCTCTGCTTCATGGTCAGTGTTTGGATGTTTTAACTCTCACTAGTATTGGGGCTCTACTGGCAAATCACAGACGTGTGGTGTCACAATTGAAGACTTAACATTCAAAAGGGGCTAAGTACCATTTTCGACCAAAATGAGTTAGGTACATAGAAAGATGCCATAACATTAGGTCGAAGACATACGTAAAATGTTATCTCCTAGTAATATTCATGCGTACCGTACATCAGCACAATTAGATGGTTGGAGTAACATCAACGCATTCTAGTTCATTGGAAAAATATATATTGGTATTCATAAGTGTGTATTAATTAGTGTTCGATTGCTCCTATTTACTACTTTCCTATTGTAAAAAAAAATATGTGAACGCATTTGGATAATTCCTTGTTCATTTATTTCTCGCAATATACTGTTTTCGTCATCATCTCGAAACTTACATTTTGGCACTAAGCCCCTTATGAATGTTAACTCCTCAATTGTCTTATTATAATAGGTTCAGTCAAATAAGAGATATGCATGAACAAAGACACGCTGCCAATAACCATGAGGCAGAGCTGCCGATGTGCACGAAGATATTGAAACAAAGTGATGCAAAATTATTTTCTCTATTTGTAAGGAGTACAAAATTTATGTTACAGTCTTTTTTTGCAGAATAATCGTACCGTTATACATTTATTTAACAAAAGAACTTGCACATATTTTACTTAATGCGAGACGAACGATTTTAAACCACTCCGTTAGTTACATTATGTAACATAGTGACAAACTGTATTAATGTGGGCATACGCCATTGCAATGGCTTATGTCCACAATAATACCGTTTGTCATTTTGTCCCTTTGCAAGAATCATTCAAAGTTATGTAGCCTAGTGCCCGCTGTAATTTCAATATGCAAAATGCCGTGTACAATAATAAATAATTGTTGTGTATCCTGTGTGACTTCTGAATGTAAACATTGCCTGTCTTCCATCATAGTTGCTTGTTCCGTATGTTGTGGATTGCCTACTTGACAGGCCACTTGCTTTCTGTTTCGAATAAATTTGCATGTTATTTCTCGAGAACGATTCACTGTTAGTGACAGCACTACACAACCTTCGTGTGCTAATTTAGACGTGCTAATTAATAATTCGCGAACCTTAACCTCTTACAACTTAAAAAATATCCATACCAACTCAGACTGGCAATCCCGCAATGGAACGGGACTATATTAACAACCAGTTTTCCCAATGCTAACGACTTCGATTACACAAAGCACTGTTCGTCGATTAACCCTTTAAGTGCGTGTTGTTTGGAACGCATTAAACCTGAAAGTATTTAAAATCCAACTTTACTGGGGTGCAAAACTCCCAAACCAATTATTTTAGGTAAATTGGTTGTTACATGTTCGTGAAGTTTTCTTATTAATATGTGTTCGCTAAATATCAAAATATTCGGTATATTTTTTTAAGTAAATTACTTGCCGGTGTTTGTCGGTGACTGTCGTACTCAGCCTGTATAGTCAAAATGCGGTCGTTAACACGTTGGAATCGCCCTCCGTAGATATCAGGTTAGGTTCCCGCCTCAATCTTTTCGAATGATTTCCCAAAATCGTTCCATGGGAATGTTTAAATGGTTACCTCAACAAAGGAAGTTGCCGTTTCCTATCCCAGTTCCTGTTATTGGGTCAGTTGTTTGCAAGTGTTTAACGACCTCATTTTCGATGGCACGTCAAGTCCACTTCAACATTTAATATGTATTTTTACCGACGACGAAATGTTGGATTAAAACTAGTACTGAAAAAATAAATTGTTTCATTCTCATTCAAAACGTTTTCAACTGCAGTGTGGTTAGTCATGTTGAAATCGCTGGAATTTGGTGTAATAATTATATCAGTTAATTAGGTTTTGTTAACCTTGTGTGTTTATTACATCACTTTAACGCGTAAACACATGTATTCATGGTACTACGTCATTGTACACACACAGAGACCGTGGATGTGACTAAAGAACTAAGCGAACAGAGCATGAACGTTATGAAATTCTGTTATAATTAGCAGCCCAATATCGCCCAATAAAGTAAATTATTACATTAGAGAGATAAACTCGTTAAACTGCCTCCCGTAATATTATTTTTCATAAACCATCTGTAATTTCTATTCACTTCACAAATTTACGGATGGATGATTCTTTTAATTGAAGAAAAGGTTCGGAACAAATGAAATAAACGCTCGGATATTATGTGCGTCTGCCTTGGAAACGAACCCATTAATGAGCACGGATGTCAGGAAGCTTTATTAACGATCTTTCAATTCTCTCTTCCATTTCATTAAGTGAAGCATTGTTGAGAAACTGTAAGGTATGGTAACTCGAGCGAATTAATTTAAGCATTTTGTACTTACGAAACGAAATTTAAAATATAAAAGTCTCATTGAGATCAGCTTATGCCTTTTGACTGTATATGGACTTGTATAGTCAGTAATTGAACGTATATTTATACACAAGCACAAATTATGTAGATCTTCAGACTTGTTAGTAACAACACACCTAAATGTGTTTTTGATGGACTGAAAGTTATTTACACAATTTACAGTGAAAAAAAACTGAGTATCATCCACGAATATTTTTGTAGGGCCTACTTATTATTAAGGAGTATGGTTTTTATCTTTCTTATTATTTTTTATGTTTTTTAACGTAAGTTTCTCCGATCTTGTATCTTTAAATAGCATTTCGGAAGAAACTAAGTATTTTCCGTATTCACACTATGACACGAATTTAAAAATTGTTTAAAACTGTCAGTCTTTTCTCCAACCATTTATCCAAAACTTAAGATTCGTAAGCTATTAAACTTAACCCTATTATAATATTTTTTTCAGGGGACCTGCAAAACCAATTGTTACAAGTACAAAAACTTCATAAGCAGAAATATACGATTTTACTGAAGTAACTTACAGTTTCTCAATTCTATGTAGAGTTACAGCCTGTATGCCTAATTAGATTAAATAGTAGTGTAATTCATATGCCGTTCAAAACATCAGACATTCATAAGTAGTTTGAAAAGGTTAAGTGTAATACTGACTTTTCACATGGCTTCTGTAGATTCATGATTATTTTCAGAATCATAATCCTTAATAGCATTGTAATTAACACCACTGATGTTTTTTTCAAACATAAACTGTTTTCTATAGTTATATCAAGCTACTGCTTTGTTTTTGCCTATCTGAAAAAATATTTTACGAAAAACTTTTATATTTATGTGGTTGTTACCTGAGAAAATGGTATGTTTTATGCTGGAAATAAAAAATACTGCATTTTTGTAGAAAACGAGACTCGTGGTTTAAGGAAAGAGTATGGAACAAAACTGTTAGATGCAGGGATTTTTTACATGCAGGAACGTTGTAATATGGTTATATTGTACTTAAATACAATAGTTTTGTAGTTTCTTGATGCACACTACGAAATTAATATATTTGGTAGTAAAGTAATGGTTTCTATTCTTAGTCATTAAGTAAACTATTGTGTTTAACATTGATAAAGTTCTGATAGGGGCGCCGCAGAAGGCCTATATACCCCTGTGCCTAATAAACTCTCAGAATCTCTGTGCCCGTGACTTAACGTGAGATGTCAAGATGAAGTTTGGAATAAAGTGCTTTTTTTTCAGTTAAAACCTCTTTCTGAAAATTTCGTGGTTATAAATGCGTGCGTAATAAATATGATTGACAATTTCTCTTTCTTCAGATTTTTACAAATGAGGAACCGTCAAAATTACCAGTGAAATTAAAAACTTTTACAACAGATGATGCAGTTTTTTTTTGCATGTAAACTTAAGAAATTATCATTTTGGTTCACTCGTGTTTGAAATAATATTTATCCATTGCGTTTCTACAGTTAATCTTATAAAATTTAAGGATTCGGAAATAATAACTACATAATCGAATTTTTAAAACAATACACTCTACATTCGTTATTGATGCACGGAAGGCTGACTCGGCAATATAATTTAGTGACAAAATTGTACACCCAAAAGATGACTGATTCGTTAAGACGTCTGGAAATCTGAGCTTTTGCTGAAACACTTCGAAAAAAACTGCGTCTGTTTACAATAAAACTCCATTCTATTGCACACGTGTAAACATTTATAAACAAAAATTCTGCATGCTGTTGTGCAGAAATTAACATTGACAGTACTTTCTTTGTGGACGCAAAAATATTTTGCAGACAGTATTAAGCGTGTGTTAGAAGTGAAATTGCCCATGTTACCCTTAAAACATTTTCTTTAGCGGCAAGTTAACATTTTAATACTAAAATAATATTTACGACTTTACTTTTATATTCAATCTCCACACTGAACTTCAAATGTGCTCAGCTTATGAACTACACTGAACGTCAAAATCTAAATTACGACTGGACGTGTATATAAGTACGTTGTTGCGAAGTTTTTTGTATATCACACTAAAAAAACTTGTCTATTTGGCCTTCAAGTGAAACGACGTAATTTTAATCTTATCGCTGCTGCACTGCGTTTTAAACTTTGTTCATATTTCGCTGTGAACTCTTAGAGCAATCTACTTTATGCTCGCTTAAGCCTCGTTCACTGTGCTCACGTGATGCAGTTCCATTATTTTTTACTTTAATTTGGCTGTGGTGTGTTATTGAGTACTGTGTCACTGAACGGATTCCGAGTTTTTTGTTCACTGACTTTCAAAGAGTTTTCGGTTTATACTTTCAGTGCGGGTTTATATACCGTATTTTCGTACGGTTCTTTCGTATTGCTGTCGGTTCCTATACTTCTTCCGTAACATAGTATTAGTAAGAATACGCTGCGATTTTGAGCTACTGAAGTTCGTACAATTCGTATCGGTATCGGTATCACTTCCAAACTACGCAGTAAAAAATCCTTTGTATGCTCGAATTCGCTCTGTTTCCTGTCAATTTCGTCTTGTATTTACGAATACTTAAAGTATTCAATAAACCTGACTTGACCTTTACCTTTTAACTTTAAGTGTAATATTTCTACTCATTCACCATATTAAATATAACTCCATGTATTGTGAATTTAAAGCATGTGTTTGTGGAACAAATTTTAGAGATTTATGGTATTGGTCTTAACTGTGAAGTCTAACACTGGTGAAAGCATAAAAAGAGGTGGATGTGGAGCAACGAGGGAATGCAAATGGTAGAGAAACGGGAGCACCCGAGAAAATGTTCCAGGCATCATCAATGTAAGTCACTTTCCCTAATCCGAAAGTCAACAGTGAACCAATCGGCAATCTAACCCGAATTGCCGTGGTGGGACAGCTCAGATTGAATGTAGCTTTATTCATGCAACTTGATTTATACGGTAGTGAATGCTGGGATCATTACTGACCATACGAGACTGTGGTTCAGTCTATATTGATCTTGATGTCTTCGAGACGTAAAAGTTTTACTTCGCTACCCAAGGCAGCCACATACGTAACAGTATTGTCATAGAATAGATGCGCGTTTTTTAAACCCTAACAGTCATTCGGCATTTGGCTTTATATAGGATCATGTACACGTTTGCATTAACTTCTTTGGCCTGTTACCTGCAGCGTTTAGGCAATGCATTTTTTCGTATTCAGCATACTCAAGTATACTTTAAATGAGTATTTTTAATCTAGAATATTCGTTAATCGCGCTAATGGTAGTAAACAGTCTAATTTTATGTTGAAGTTGAAGCTACTATGCAGCTTTGTTTCGAATTTGTTAATTTTTTACACAATATGACTCGAGGGTAGATGCAAAACGTAAGGACTTTTAAAGCCATCATTATTTGAGTAAATATTCAAACATATTAGGATAGGGTACTATTTTCGTTGTACATTTGGGTAAGTTAAAAATCAGTTATAAGTTTCTATAAATAATTTACGTAATTATCAACGAAAAGTAAAAATAAACGGTATAGCTGGCATCATTCCTCTTGTTTCCTTATATACACATAATGTCCCGTTATGAGTAAAAGAGAAGTAAATAACATAACTTCTGCATAACAATTTCAGGTGGAAACGTTTGCACAAACTGTCGTTCAATCACATTTTTCGTGCACAATGTGGCAGTTCAGTACGCAATCTGTCTCCACTTGCGCTCCAAATTATCATAGCCATAATACATGTCAAAACTTAAAAAAATAAAATAGTATTCGAAGGCCAGTTATCACGCAGACACAATTTGTCTGCTCTCTGGTTCACTTCCTAGCCTGGATATTTTTATTTAACATAGATTTGTAGACATAATTTTATTAGTATTTACTGTTGTGTAGAATTATACTTTTTTTTCGTGACTGCAAAAATTAAATTAAATTTACCCAAAATAGTATGTTAAATTTACGAATGGATATAAACCACAGTGAGTGAATGTTGCCTCGTTGCAGAAAACCCCACAATACCTTTCAAAATGAGTGTATATTCTTCATTCACCGACCACTAATGGACCTTTCAAACCATATTACCCAAAGTTGTTGATGCAGCAGATAAATGAAGAAATTTACAAAAGGAAGACTGGCTCAGGATGGGTAGAGACCTGCATATTTCGCGTTTTATCTGACAACACACTAAACTCGAAGTTACTGCATACTCGTCTGACGTTTACTGTTGGCCGACAGTTTGTGTGGCGACACCTGAAGGATTTTTTCAACCAGTGATGTGATAGTACTAAGGGTGTCTGGTGAGTTATTGCCGGTGGTTGGTAGAGGAACTACAGTGTTGGTATGACGCAATCGTGTCCGGCAAGTAGCAGCGTATAGTCTGCACAACTACACACTGCCACCTACGCATGGTATTGAAATGTTGCCCGCGCGTGTGTGTATTTGGCAACGACTGTAACGATTGCTGTGATTGCAGTGATCCCACATTTTAAATGAAAGTTTCACTATCAGTCGCGTTGTAACATAACAAAACTAAAGTTGAACAGACATTTCATTGGGAAATTCGTAAAGATTGGCAATACCTCGGGAAATCAAAGGAAGTGTTCCAGTCACAAAGTAGAAAGATTATTTACAATGCTTTATATTTTTGCAAAGAAGAAAAAAAGGGTTAGGTTATCCCGTTGGGCAAAGCAGCTGAAAGGGCGGCGAAACAGTGGGTGTAAGTGGAAAGACAGTGCGTAATATTGCCAGAGAGTGTGTGAGTAGAAAAAGACGGGTCAGCCATTTTTCCACTCCAGGTAAACATCGTCCACGACAAAAGAAGACGGAACTTGACAACTTCGATAAAAGTGTTGTGCGCCGAACCATTCTGGAATATTATGAAGTACACCGCGAAATTCCCACTCTACGTAAAATTCTAATGGCTGTGAAAGAAAAGATACATTATTCTTAGAGATGATGGTTTATCGCGGGAAAACTTGACTATTTGCTAGACTTCAACATACGCTCAGCTTATGAAAAGATAACTGGTTTTCGCTTGTACATGGAGCTGTTGCCCCAATTTTACTAAGCCAATAAGAATCCCGCTGTTGTAATATTTTATGCCTGTTATTGGTCTGCAGACAACTACGGTGTGTCAGTGGTTTCAAGGCTATGTTAGTGCAAAAACTTTTCGCGATATACCATCATCTCTAATTATTCTGGAAAGAAAGAAACGTTTTGGAGAACGATTAAAGACATGGGATTTAAATTTTAAAATGTGAGGCATATGTTAACGGAGCGAAACGATATTGTTGCACGGTGTGGAGCCTATGTACGTACACTGCCGCAAAATGAAAGTGGACCTCAAATCCTGTAGTGTACACGAACGAAACATGAATTCATACACATTACACGGTAAAGAAATGTTGGCAGCACGACGAAGTCCCGGGAGTTATGGATAGAGACCTGAAAAATTCGCGTTTTCATTTGGGCATAAGCTAGAACTCCAACAATTGTAAGCTTGTGTCACTTTCCCAATTGCTAGAGGCACGATTATTTCGCTATTGATTCTAGGTCAGGTTGAACGTCAATAACGTATACTTCACTCCTCTTGTGATTAGACGAGAGCGATTTTAACACACATTTGACGACTGCAAGCCAGTTATAAATAAGGAAAATAGTCGTGTGGATATCACGTGCTACACGTTTGTACCGATAGAAACCAATGGATATTCGTCTTCAACCGGTACACGTATAGAACTGAGAAGTCTAGGCTGTTGCCAGATGAATACGCGAAACACTCTTGCCTCTACCAATTGACCTTTGACTTATTTGGCACCTCCTAGAAGTCTCTGAGTCAATAATGAAAACGTAACAAATACATCCGCCTATATCACTTTAACAACAAGCAGCTAATGAGCATCTGTTTTCTGCTACAGATCACAAATATTCTTGCAGGCTAGCCTACATGTCAGTTAACCCGCGGATTTTTTCATGTCTAGTTATGGTGAACCAAAGTGCTTGACAAAGGGCTATTGTAGTGCATGCTGGTGATGAATTGGGTTTCATAGAAGAGGCAGAATTAATTTATGATTCCAATTCTGCTTCAGCAGATCACCAACATGAGATGAACAATGGTTACAGACGTTCCTAATCTTACACCTGGTAGCATTGTAGTCCTCGATTATGCACCATATCACACAGTGCAAGAAAACAAAGCCACCACCAGTGCTTTCCGAAAATAGAATTTACTGGCGTGGTTACGTCAGAACAACATTGCAATGACAGAAGATCTGAAAAAAGAGAGCTGCTACAGGTTGTGAAAATACATAAGTCTCAGCTTGTGCACACCGTGGATAGGATTTTAAAAGACCGAGGATTTTCTGTTCTACGGTTACCACCCTATCACTGTGACCTTAATCTATTCGAACTGATATGGGATTTATTAAAACAAAAGGTTGCGGCAAACAATCTCAGCAAGCTTTCACATTCAACTATGAAACAATTGACACATAACTGTTTAAGTGAACACCCCAGATGACTGGAAGAAAGCACGCTTGTACGTAAGAAACATTGCAGATAATACTGGCGTCGTGACGCACTGATGGAGTAGGAGATGGAAAGAATTGTTATAAACAGTGGACTGGAAAGCAGCGATGAAGACAGTGATCAGGAGACGATCCACACCGCCGCTGATTCACAACCTGAGGACGGCACAACAGACACAGCAGACGAATCTATAGATACGGCTGATGAATGCCTACTAGACGCAACCTTTTAATTTTTTTTGTTCAATGGTTCGCCAGTCTTTTTCTTTATTACTTTAATTTAGTATTCAAGCGTTATTCTCTATCTCTCCTCTGGTATTAGCTGCTCCTTCCCCTTCCCACAGCAATACTTGTGCTAGGCCTTGGCCTGGGCCAGCAGAACATTTTACACGTTTATTAAGCTTCCCACAGTCTATTGTTAGAGACAATTGTTAGAGACACTGAAAAATCGTGAAAATGTTTAAAATAGTCTCCAATAAACTGTATTATATTAACCGTGACACGTGTGAACAGTTTTGGGACGAATCACACACGCTGTGTCCAAGAGGTACAGTTCTAACAGGGCCTGTTATAGAGACAAAAAATGCTACAAATAAACTAAAGCCAATGTTGATACGAAACATTCAATGGTACATACATCACGTTGGAGCCTAGCAAACAGTCAACTATTCCCGCGATTTTCCGGTGCCCCTATCTATTGTGCTTGTGCGCTGATTGTAAAACGTTGCGGTCCGCTACCCCCCACGCTACACCCCTGCCATGCCAGCAAGTCGTTGTCAGCATACAGCAGCGCACTCACTTCTCAGAGGAAAAGACTGTTCAGACGGGCAGTAACTAAAATGGCCAACTATACCGTAATGCGGGTACACGAAGATACGAACGCCCGGGTACAACGTTAGGTAGTGTGCCTGGGTGAGTACACGCCCATGAATTCTAGCCTGTCATAAAAAATTAAACAAAACTTGCATGTTTCTATGGACGGGTTAAGAGGCCGTTCCAGTGTTTCAAGAGCGTGTATGCAACCCGCAATAACCCAATATAAACCAAGGCTGTTTTTTATCGCTGTATCAATACGAGTGTTATTAATATCAGCATTATATTCGCTTTTTATTAAAGACACAGTCGTTATTATTTTCGCTGCGTTCTACAAAATCAAGCAAAACAAACGGTTACATAATCAACGTGATACAAAAAAGCAAGTTTTGTAAAATTTGTAGTCAACCAGTCTTTACACTTGACTTCGGCTACCGAGCGGTGTGCCAGATCTTCAGCCGATACCAGATTATTCGAAACTGCTCAATGTGATATACGCTTAGGAATAGCATTCAAAGTACTATACAAGTGTGTATACCTATTTGAGGTTTATCCCATCTTATTAAAGCTTATTTTCTAGTGACCGAAAATTGCGAGGAAAAAAAGTGTTTTTTGCGGTTCTTTTTTAAGTATGAATATCTCGACTTATAATCTTGTAAAACTTAAAGACTACACACCAGTTCAGTGACTTGCGTCTAGAGGCTAGGCTGAGGCGTGAAGCGCCTGCTGTCTCGTCCTTATCGCTTCTGCACTTTTAATCCTCGAACGTGCAAAATAGGTTCAGCCAGACGGCCACCTTAAGGCGTCCGCCTACCCCATGCTTCAAATGTGTTGCAGCGTGTTCGTAAACAGGTTTTTGCTACGAAAATATTGCACGTGTGCCTATTGTGCCAACGCATGAAAAGAAAACAATATTCAGGCAAGGTCGGAACCTCATTATTAAGACGTCACGCTCATTAAAAATATTGTTTCTAAGCCCTCCAGCAGGCCTAAAAACGGCCTTCTCAGTTTTCCGTACTTCAAAATGTACTAATCGAAAGTATGTGAAACTCAGATTGCGACCTGCACTGAACTTAGCTGCATACTTTCCACCAATAAAATTATATGGTCATCGCTTGGTGTCCCATAGAAAAAACCGTTCGGCGGGAACCTTGCACGCTAGTTCAGTGCTTGGCTCGTTGAGGTGACGCGGCATATTATGCGCGCTTCAAGGTCGACCTTACTGCTCTGTCGCTTTTGAGCCTCTCACGCGCGGGTAGGCGGCGCCCTTACGAGGGAGAGCTAGATGATAAATTTGATTTATTAATTTTCTGCAACAACTTCTGTTTTAATGTATTTTTGGTAAATGTGGCAACGTTGAGGCATAGAAGATATTTGTAATGCATTTTGGGGATCATAACAATATTTCATCTTACGTTGGACTTGTAATAATTCTTGAATATTAATCTGTGATTCCCTTGCAATGATTCTGCATGAAAAAATATTGAAAGAGTCCATCATTATTTATGTCAAGCAGTTTATCAGGAATATATCCTGTGTCTTGTCAAAGAGAGAGTTTTGATAATACAAATTGAATAAATGTTATAGCTCGAAAACTGAGAATACAAGAAAACTATCTAACACTCTCCCATAAGTAGAGGCACGATTATTTCGCGTATTAATTCTACGTCAGGTTGAACGTCAATAACGTATACTTCACTCCTCCTTCTGTGATTAGACGAGAGCGGTTTTAACACACATTTGACGACTGCAAGCCGGTTATAAATAAGGAAACAAATCGTGGGGATATCACGTGCTACACGTTTGTACTGTTAGAAGCCAATGAATATTCGGCTTCAGCCGGTACACGTATAGAACTGACAAGTCTAGGCTGTTGCCAGATAAACACGCGAAATACTCGTGCCTCTACCCATAAGTCTACCACAGTTCGACGGGATAGACTGATCGAGGGCTCATCGTGGAGATACACAACGACATTGGTCTACGATATAAGCCAGTGTTGGAGTTGTGTGGGTCACAAACCAAATCCCGACCTCTTGCTAAGACAAATCTTCAATCCCAGAGACCAATACGTGTGCTGCAACTTACAACATCGTCTCAGTTTCCCTAGAAGCCAGGCCGAACAGCGGGGAACGCCAAAGACTTACGAACTGTGCTGTTCAATGTTTGCCACTTAGAAATTGCTCCGATCCTCGTTTATTCTCATTGTAGAGTACCCCTGGTGAACGATACAAAATTCCAACCTCGCTTTAATGCGACACACATCCCTACGGTAGATCTGTATTCTCAGGAACTCCTGATTTCCAGGAAAAGATTTTTCCACTGCAGTACTTTGTTTCAGTGCTTTTAAGAGTTCTCGACTGGCGCTGGACGGCGTCGAAGCGTTTTACGCGTATTCATTTTAACGAAAAAAACACACACTTGAAACTCTGCTTATATGGTTTTCAATTATCTAATTTCGTAAAGAGCAAAGCGAGAGGCATGCGTTGGTCCTTACTTCATACTATTAAAAGATATAATGTTGTAGTCACTGCTTAAAGACTCTCAGGAAAACGACTGCAACGAAAGCCTTGCACGTCAGTTTGGCGCGCTGCAAATAGAGGCGAGATGCTTCTCGTCAAGTGTGGTACTCTGATTCTTATAGTTACGCTGTTACAATGCGTCAAAGATGGAAATTCGACACCGGCGAAGACTCCTCGTAAGGTTGCTCTACATCGAAAGATTCGTGTTAAGGGCGCGGCCACCTCAGTTTTCAACGTATTTTTATATTTGTACCAGATATATTTTTCTTATGTTAGACATAAATTGTGATTAAATCTTCATCTTAGGAAATTTTTGTATCGCTTATGGTTTTTGCGTAATGAGACGTAAACATCCAAATTTGCACTTAACGGTTTTATGCACGCCACTAAAACCAACTGACATACAAAACCGAAAAAATTCACAATGTAAAACAACGTTGTAGGCTATGCTTATACATAGAAAACAAAAAAAATAAAATATTTTTGTACTCAATAAAAAATGCTGAAATTTAAATTGAAAATTTAAAAATTTCAACAATTTTTAATAACTGCAAAACTATATAATATATTGGTTTTTATGTGTGTCGAATCACAGCCTACAACAGTTTTATACACTATGAATTTTTTCCGTTTGATACGTCAGTTGGTTTTAGTGGCGTGCATAAAACCGTAAAGTGCAAATTGATGTTTACGACTCATTTCGCAAAAACTATAAGAGATATAAAATTTCCTAAGAGGAAGATTTAGTCACAATTTATGTCTAAAATAAAAAAAAAATATCTGGTACAAATATAAGAATAAAAAAAGACGTTGAAAACTGAGGTGAAACTCTCTTTAAGAGATTTTGGTCAGCACTTAACTTCTATGTTTAAAGTGCTCGTGGGGAGTTACTTAGTGTGAGTAATGAACAGCACCGTAATAAAGGGGTGGAAGAAACGGTCGTCCCCAAGAAAACACGCATACCAGCGGATTCCCACATGCGTATAAAAATATTCTCTAATGGACCTAATTTGTTGCCTTTCTTTGAGTATCTGTATTTAAAAGATAATATTTTTTTGCGTGACCTAACAAGGTGCCATTCTGTATCTTCACTTATTTACTTATACTCAATATTATTTCATTCCTATCGTTAGAATAGTATTTTCTTTGGGTAAGTAGCGAACATAGTCAATGTTCTACTTTGACATGACAACGAAAAATATTTTATTTGTAGGAAAATACTGTTAATATAATGGGTAAGAGATGGCTAGTGTTTAATAAGTTATAATTAGAGATGATGGTTTATCGCGGGAAAACTTCACTATTTGCTGGGCTTTAACGTACGTCCAACTTATGAAAAGATGACTGGCTTTCGCTTGTACGTGGAGCTGTTGCCCTATTTGACTGAGCCAATAATAATCCCGCTATTGTAATATTCAGTGTATGTTATTGGTCTGCAGACATCCACGTTATGTTAGTGTTTTCAAGGCTATGTTCACACAAAAAATTTTCGCGATATACCATCATCTCTAGTTGTAATTATATATTATGATTAGATACCTGAAAAATTCGCGTTTTCTTATAGACGCAAGCTAGAATTCCAGCTACTATAACTGTGTATCACGTTCACAATTGGCAGTTGACTTACTCGACACTTCCTGGAAGAAGCTGAGCCAATAATAAAACTGTAACTGAACACAGGCCCATTTGACTGTGTCAGCGAGCAGCTAATAAACAGCTGCTGTCTGCTTGAATACACATATATTCTTGGAGGCTAGCCTCCTGGTCAGTGAACCCGCGAATTTTTCCGGTCTCTAATGATGATTTATCGCCTTAAAACTTGACTGTTTGCTAGGTTTGAACGTACGTTCAGCTAACCAAAGATTACTGGTTGTCGCTTGTACATGGAGCTATTACCTCATTTGACTGAGCCAATATGAACCCCACGATTGAAGTATTTGATGTCTGTATTGGTCTGCAGCAGCTACGTCGTGTCCGAGACATATCACCCAATCTAACATGTTACAGGAAACTGTCGTGTTTTGAAGGGTACATTTGGCACAAAACATTTCCAAAGTATATAATCATCTTCAACCATCACCTAATTGTAATCACACTGATTTATTCAGTGTAATGTAATAATAACTTAAAACAGAGGGTGAGGTATGTCTCATATCAAACCTTCTAAAGTTTCTTCTCTGGAAGTGTAGTTGTTTAAAGATAAATGAGCGATAATTAGAGCCACGATTTTATGGCGAAAAGATTTTTGCACCGTTTGGTTTCCATGCCTTATGTTCACATTCGCAACTCTGCTACATGGTCAGTGATTGGACGGTTTAACTGTCACACCTCTTTAGGTTATACTGACAAATCACAGGCGTATTGCGTCATAATATCCTTATTGTTATTGGTGCAGTCAAATGAGGGACATGTCTGAGCAAAGACGCGCTGCCAATTGTCGTGACGCAGAGCTGCCGAGGTGTGCGCGAGACACTGAAACAAAATGTTGCAAAAAATCTTTTCGCGACAAAATCGTGGCTCTACCGATAAAAGAGCGAAATCGGCAGTGACACTCAACATAGAATTACGTGAAGTAACACGAGCCGAAGTAGCAAATATCCATAAAAGTAGTATTTGAAATGAGAAGGAAGTTAGTAAAATAATGCTTTGAATTAAAAACATCGTTAAAGTAACACGTCCTGAATTTAAAAAAAAAGTGAATGTTTACAAGATACAGAGTGGTTGCCACCAGGTAGCAGGATGCGGTAAACAAGGCAAAAAATATAACTGCGATTTGTTACTTTGTCGATATTCGATATATAAATTGGAACAAGCGAAGGTTTAATTATTTACTGTAAGTAAAGGTAGTAGTTTATGTAGGTTTTTTATGTATACGTTATCCTAGCCCGAAGTTAAACGGGGTCAATGAATTAAATATTATATTGCTTAGTTTACACATTTCTGAACACAGTGCAAAATTTTTACTGGTCAAGTCGCTTGAATACAGTTTGGCTGCAGCCCACCTTACATTTTAACTAAAAAAAGCTACGTCATGTTTTCAAAATCTGATAGCTTAACACTCTTCTTGACAGAAAATATTTCCCAGTATAACATTTCCAAAAAAATAAAAAATAAATAAATACACGCAATTGAGTTCGCAATTGATCTATCATGAAACGAGTTCTCTATGTCAGATAACGTTATCAGTACTGTATCGCAATTTTTATCATATAATTACCCATTATGGTTAATTGACGCTTCCTCGTGAATTTGACAATAATTTAATTCTATATCTTATTTAAGAACGTGATTAACAATATTCAAATTAAACGTAGATTAGTCGTGAATAAATAAGTTCAGTATTATTTTTCACAAGCGGGTTTTTGCTTCTCCATTAAGATAAAAACTGTATCCAGAAAAACGTATAAAGCTCTTAAAATTTCGTTTAGTGCGTATTATAAAAATGGTTCTGAGAGGAATTATTCAAATTTTCGATTACGCGAGACCGTCTCGGTTGGCTATCAAAGAGATGGCTAAATAAACTCGCATAACAGAAGTAAGTCTTGAACATAGCGGTCTGCAGTTCACGAGGAAATAAACCCTCGGTGGTCACCGTCGCTTTAAATTTTACAGCACTCTCCGTTTCCTTTACATTGGGCAGAATTAACCTAAAGTGAGTAAATTTGTAGCCACTTTAAACAATCCGAATTACCATCGTGATGTTAATCCACATATGGCTCAATGGTCGTAATCCGTAAATTGCAGTTTCCATTTAGAAAGTCGATAGGGCTTATTAAAACGTATTTGCATTAAAAAGCCTTACTTTGGTTGTGTGAACAGATACTTTTACGTCAATTTCTCGAATAATTTAATTGACTTCTTTGCATAAAGTGTTCATTCATGAATATTTATTTAACATAAATTCTAGACAAAGTGAAAAGTTAAAGAACTTTACTTTATAGATTCAAAATAACTTACGTAAATATCTTATTTTTAATGCTAAGATGTAAATAATTTTTGCAGGCAATAAACATAAAACGTCCTGCCAAAATTAAATGAAGAAAATTTTTTATGAAATAATTGTGTGTGTATGTGTACAATACTAAAATTTGTAGGAAAAAATATTATTTAGTAGCTAAAATTGTTTGTTGTATTGCGAGCCAAGCAGCTGTAAGATAAATGTAATCAGTGCTTGTTACAAAAAAGTCAGAATAGTGAATAATTTTTACAGTCAGTAAAATACAGAAACTGTCATACTATTAATTGAGAGGCGTTATTTAAGCACAGAGAGATTTTTAAAATTTCAGTGTTTTCCAGAGTTTGGGCCGGAATAAGACTTTTATGAATGTTATAACTCCATCTCGGAAATTTATCAAAATTTCACTAAGTAACATCAACTGCGTTTGACGGCAGTGTGTTATTGTCAGCTAGTTACGAGTATCTTAAAATAAGTGTACGTTAATATCTTACTACCAGATTTACCTAGACGCTTTTTTTCTTTCTAATGCTTACATAAATGTAAAAGATAATTCTACTCGAACACTGGAATTAGGAGTATACACATAAGTTATATGTAGCTAAAATATAGAATATACAATTGCACTCAATGAAATTGGTTAGTTCAAGAATTACCTAAGTGACACTTTGGCGAAAATCGCTGTTAGACCACAATTACTTTCTACAACCAACGGTGGATGTTGTCGGCAAAGGTACAAACATTGTGAAAGGTTGTAAATGAAAAAGATAATCAGCCTCAAGTCGAAAACTATCCACATACAAAGTACGTGGGTATTTTTCCTACTGGCGTTGGAATCCATGTTCGTTTCATTAGAGAGCTGCGGAACTAGCTGTTGCCATCCGTTTGTTTTACAACCCATTGCAATGTATTTTCTCAAGTAGTGTGCTTTGCGGTTAAAATATTATAATTGTTTATTTTCGTGTGTTTATAAGTAGTTGAATAATTTATTTACAGCGGAGTATTATTTAGCACAGCCAGATACGCCGAAATATGTTATACCTACGTACAGGATTACTTGGCCCTAGGCAGAAACAAGTAGATGAAGATGTGCTACAGACGATAAGTTGGTAAAATTTTGTAATATATTAAAAATATTAAATGTTAAAACTTTTGAAATATTTTACCAATAAAATTAATTTCAGTATTGCTTGTTGCATAATATAAGAAACAAAAGCAGTTGGAATTTAATGCTCTGTCTGGTTTAAAGAAAATATGGACTTGCAGGAAAAAAGTATCAATGATACAGGCCCAAGTCAAGAGCTGACAAACTACACATACTAAGGTAGGTTGAACAAATATAAACACCCTTAAGCAATCACAGCCACTGTGATTTGAGAAATGGTCGAAAATTTTCTGTATCGTGGAAAGTATACCCCCAAGTTCTAACAGTTTGTGGTACAAATGTTTGAATGGGAAGCCATTATTGTACATAATTTAATGAATTATTAGACTTTAGAAAGTGCCCGAAGAAGGAGACGTTGTCTCCAAATATGGGCATTATACTTTTTTTTATAACTCATAGAGTTTCAGTTGGTATGAAAGGTCGTTACTGATGCCATTATTGGGGCTAGTGACAGGGAATGTATTGATGTCCCGTTCGAACAATTAGAGGTAAAAGTGTTCAAAGATTGGATCATGAGAAGCACACATATACATCAGACTAACATGAAAACAGAAACAAAGAAAAAACGAATGCAAAAGACATATTGTACTGTACCATATGTATCACAGTCAACCATAAATTGAATGATTATACCTAAATTTACAAAAAAAAAAACACATGTTAGCCAAAATAACCATCACAATGAAACCCTTTGCTTCGTCACTAATAATGTCAACTTAAAACAACTAAAACTATCAAAGTCAGCAGATATTTCGTGATACGTTATCAAAAACAAATGATCTATTTACAAGAAGTGCATCGGAATGTTAACAAAGTCTCGGAATCTTCATTACGAACCAAGCCAACTCAGTCATGTACCCAACGAAAGCAAACTATGTATCGTTTCATGTTAAACTGCTCTGTTTCATTGCACAAGTGACAGTGCCAGTTGGACAATCTCAAAGTTTTGCTTACTGTACCTTCGCCAACCGAAGTCACATTTCGTTTGTGAGGTCGAATTACCTTTTTGTTCATTACTTCGTTTCTTTTATTCTTGTTTTCATATTGGGGAAATAAATTCCTGTGAATAATGACAGCTTTGTAGTTTATCGACTTCCTGCGACATAGTGTCTTCCCCAGTGATTGGTTTATAAAGTGATATTGTCACTATCATCACTGTTGTCATCATCCGAGTCAACTCTACTGGCATTCCTACGAGCTCGCCTGCCTACATTGATTCTGTTTTGTGTTTGAGCGCCCAGGAGTACAGACTAATATTAAGTGTTCAGGCTGGCGCATTTGTCACATTTTGGGATGTTCTTCCTACAGATGCAGACTGAGCTTGATGTTCACTTGATGCTTCGATAGAGGGTATGGTTACATAATTTACTTTCTGTGTGAGCGTAGAAGGAGATAAGGCAACTTCCGGAGTGATATCATGATCGTAAGGGTAAATTCCAGTAGCAAGGAAGTCTGAAATTATGTTAGATAGCGAAAGTGCTTTAGCCAAAAAACAGAACCAAAACTGCATCGGTCCAATTTTCTGCCTGCAGTTTTCTCCCAGTGGTACTCGAAAGATCTAAAAATAGCTTTGTCCATAGGCTGAAGTTCATGTGTGCAGTTTCTTGGTAGACACAATAGAGTGACATTATGTTCGTCAGCAGCTGCAGCAATGTTAGCATCAAGATGCGGTTTTGCTCCATTGAATATCAACAGGATTTATCCAACAGGCTTGTATCTTGACAAATTTTGAAGCCATTCCATAAATGTACCGCATGTCATGCTTCCTTTTGGTGTCGTGAAAACATTACTTCCATGAGGTAAGTTATCAACATACTCAGGTTTACATTTCTTTCCCTTTTACAATATAACAGGCGGGATAGCTTGCCCCAAAATATTTGCGCAAGCGACAACGGTGATACTCTCGACATGCTTAGAGGCAACGTTTGCCACTCTTTTTGTCCCCCTCCTTGCTAAAACTGTTGGTGCCTTGTACAGATTTAATTGTACGCCTTTCTCATCCATGTTGAATATTCGTTCCAGTTTGTCCATGAGGTCTAGCTCGTTCAAAACCGTGCGAAGAGTTTGGAAGTAATCGTCCACAATATACTTATTCAACTTTGCTGCTCTCGTTGGGTTAACAGTTCGGGGCGAATATGTTATAGATATTTTCCCCGATTTCTTTAACATTCCATATAATTGTCACCTAGTTGCTGCACTTATTAATGACACATTTTTGAGATATTGTATGTTTCGTGTGGGGATGTTATCTTCAACAGTACATTTTTATAGGCAAATATATCCAACATAATGGGTGAGTTTGAACGTTTGTTCCTTTTATGGGCACCGACTATCTTTTATGCACATTGTGTATCTTTTTTGGTACTGTGTACCTTTTATGGGCAGTGTGTACCATACATGGGCACCCTGAATGCCCATATTGGGGCCGTCCGAAAGAGGAAAAAATTTGTGTTTCACAATTAAACCACTTATGCTACATAAATTACGCATGTTCCACGCTAATGTACGCTAAATTCCACTACTCATTAACATATACAGAAATATTAAACGATTGTAGTGTACTTACCATCCACACATTACCGTGACACGACAATTGCATGCATTGTGCCATTTACACGAAGTTCCATGCAGTGCCCATATTAGGGCCAGAGCCCATATTTGGTCAACCTACATTAATTAAGTGTCACAAATCCTAGCATTGAGGAGTGTAAGTCAACACACGTGTGTTTTGTTTTTCCCCGAAAATGTTCTGACCTGCGGATTACAATTACTACAGCGATAACGTTGCATTGCTTAATTATTGCGTATTTATATAAAAAAGAACTATTTTTTATGTACGGTTACTATTTTCTTCGTGTGTTCCTCATAAATGGTAGCGTTTGTATAGGAGTGAATTTTCTATTGTTTATAATAGGATTATGTATGTGTATTTCCTTCTTGGTTAGGGCATTTGTGTTTACCATTTAAAACCGTTTTAAACTGGTATACCGTAGCATATTCAAATTCGTAGTACGGTGTCTCGATTCACTAAAATTTTTGCTGATTTCCTTGCAAAACAAAATGTTTCAATTTAATTTACCTTCAGAAGTGTATTGTAAAAGATACTAAACAGTTATTTTTTTCTTAGAACTGGGCTAAAGTGTCTATATATTTTTATAAACATAATGAACATCATTTGTCTAAATGTGGGCTGTTTTATATACAGTATGTTCAGAAATTCACATTACAAACATATAGGGCGAGTAGAGGGAACTGAACAGACACTATTTCGAACAGGAAGCCATGTCCGAAAACGTGCATCATATTGAAAATGTTGTCTACTCAGCCCTCTTTACTAGCCCTACAAGTTTGTAATCCGAATTTCCGAACATCCTGTATGTTATATTAACAAAACACTTACCAGGCGCCAGTCGAGTCTCGCAAGAAATGCTACACAAGCAGCATAGCGATGACAGTCAGACATGTAGTCTACGCTTGCTAACAGAGCAGCATGTAGCAATCAGCGAATGGATGCGCCATCATCAAAGAGACTCCTACGCTATCCAGCTACGTGTAGTTATTCCTTGGTAGTTTATTTGTACAAGAAGTTGCGACAGGAAAACTCCTCAATAAGCGCACAGGAGTCCCCTTTCATCTTAGATACTATGTACACAATCTTACTGAATCCCGTGCTCGACTCTTTCGGGTATTCACGACAGTTTCTCGTATTTAGGCGATGTACGTAAATTATTAGAATTATTACGATAGCGTATCTATCATTTATTTTCTTTGTATAACCAAATAATGATACGTGAGTGACCATTATGATTTTAATTATCTAACCATGTACAAAAGGGGTAAGAGTAAATCTCATGAACATAACTAGTTTGGAGTTTAGAATGAAAGCTATTTTTAAATCCCTTACTAACTAAATTCTTGTAATTATTCCGATTATGGTTTCTAAATGAGACACAGACAGCAAGATATAGTTAAAACGTATTTTGAAGTGTAAAGCGTTTGGTTTTTACACTTCTTAGCCGGGTGTAAAAAAGTTGCATTTTTCTTTTAAGTGTCACTTGCTCAAGTTCCATGTAATTACCATCAATTTCCCAAACATAAATATTTATAGATAGTTCGGCGTAATGTGAGTACTTTTGCAACACCCGTTACAGTTTTTAGTGTAGAATTTGTTTTAAGTTTCCTGATACCTTTAATGTAAACAAAACTACATGAGTAATAATCAAAGTATAGGCCATTCGGGATAAAGTGAGCACTAAAACTTTAACCTTTGAAAAATATCACTAGCCGTTACTGCATATAATTTAACATTAGCAATAGTTGCCGTACTGCTCGTATAGTTGGCAGCGAAATACACAATAATAATGTTCCGTGTAATTTACTTTTTAAATTCAACAATACTAAAACAATATCAACCGAAATTGACATAATTGTATTTTTTATAATTAATAAAACTTATTTTATCATACTGTATCGATTCGTACCGGCTGCACATTTATTTACACTCGCAAACATCAAGTGACATGTCCAGAGAGGTTATATATTTCCCGGCGTCAGCCGTTATGCGCGGAAATATATGAATTGGCTGAAAATAGAACTTTAGCAGGGTTTATTGAGTGCTCACTTTATCCCCAACTGCCTATATACAGATTGTGGCGTACTCAAGCGTTAACGTCTCAGGTAACAATTAATGACATTTATTAATTATTGTTCCAAAAAAAACAAGATGTACTTCAAAATATAAAAATTCAATTTTAAATGTACGTATGCTTATCATGGCAGATATGTCTGAAACCACCAAGTCTATTTAGTTTCTCACGTAGGGTAAATTTGTTTCAATTTACTGTAACATAGCAATTGATTATTTATATATATCCGCATGATTTGTTTATGTTTAGGAATATTGACGTTTGTTTGTCTATGTATACTTAAGTATCTTTGGCCGTAGACACCTCGAGCCGTGTTATTTTATTACGTGTTCCTGGTTTTGTAATTTATGTTGTAATAGAATTTATCAGTGGTAATGGTCTCCAGGTTT
>PNEQ01014386.1:0-37500 GCA_003012365.1 Medauroidea extradentata
GTGTGTTTGTACAGCATACATTACTAGCAAGTAATCGTAATGTCATATATTGTACCAGTACAGGCCGTTCACGGTAAAGTGAGCAATGTTTTGAGTTGTCAAATCTAGTGAGTGTGTTTGTACAGCATACATTACTAGCAAGTAATCGTAATGACATATATTGTACCAGTACAGGCCGTTCACGGTAAAGTGAGCAATGCATAAAGTTTTCTCTCAGCTGTTTTATAGCCATCTTTACTATTTTTAATGTGAAAACTTCCATGTAACTAGAAACCAGTGCAAACGTTTCAACACTTTAATAAGTTAACATATTTTTACCAAATAAAACACTGTTTAATTAATTACAAGTTCCAGCTGAGTGCTCGGTTTATAGTGAACAGCCTATACAAAATTATATTCTGCACAGCTCTAACTTGAACTACGGCGAATGAAAGGTATTGTTTCTGTTGACATCACATTATTTTTGAATACGCCGCCGACATACAACTCTTGGAGTTTTCGTAAACTCGGGGCATCCAACGTCGGAGTAAATGATATCACTAGAGATATGCAAAATTCGCGTTATCATTTGGTAGCAGACTAAACTTCACTTTCCTGTACATAACAGAGCATAATCTGCGATTTAATGGACGACTTGAAGTACACGCCCCCTGTCGTCACATCGCAGGGGAGAGTACTGTGGGAAACAAAGCTTGTTTACAAACATGCTGATTTGTTAGTTGGTAGTTGCAGAAAGCAAAAATGTTGCGCATTCATAGATTTGCACGCAAGGGTAAAAAATGTTAGTTTCAATTTCGTGGTTAAGATACGCAAATACATAAGATTAATGTTTACCTGAAAAAGCGGCAAATTCCAAACAAATAATCAATTTTCTTGACGTACATCTCATCCGGGACATGTGAAGCCAAACAGCTAAATGAAGATTATGTTCGGCTGCGGTATCCATGGAGATAGGAATTGTATCCCACACCTGACTGAAGCTCCGCCTCTTTTCAAGTCGTCCATTGGCCACGAACTTTAATGTGTTGTCATTTACGTGTGTTACGTCTTTACAGAGCTTAATCTCCCTACCGTGTAAGAATTCTTCGCAGCAAGCCACGATATCGGCCAGCGGGAGACGTCACTTGGAGCCTAGTTAGCTGTCAGAAATTAACGCGAATTTTGCATGTCCCTCGATATCACGTGACAAATACTACGAGTAGCCTATGGAGAGTGGTTTGACAGGGCAAGGGGAGGAGGGGGAGTGGTCGTGACCTAAGGTGAGCGGGTTGACCCAAGACGTGGATCGTTGACCTCAACTAAGTGGTCGGCGCTACATAGGCGATGCGTGTTGAGTCGAGTAGCTCGGTGTTGTTTCTGAGCGACACCAAATATGGCGGGAGGCACAGACACGGGGCTGGTGGTGTCTGAACACACACTACGACGCAAGTAGTGGCGTCGAAGTTGTCTGCCCCAGTTCGGTCAGGGCAGCAGGTGACCTTGGACGTCCCTCCTACCTCGCCTAGCCACGCTCTGGTGCTCCGTCGACAACAAGGGGCTCCCACCAGCCGTGTGTCCCCACGTGACATCGCCGCAATCTCTACTGTCACCATGCTCTACTGCTGCGGCTTACACGCATTGTTGTCTGTGAGAAGACTACTGCAACAACATGTTGCAATGCCTTGCGTGCACGTCTGTAACTCCGTGATTGAAGTTCCCAGGACGATGCTTACATCTCCAATTACGATTCCACTTCAAATATGTTGCAATGGCCTTTCGTTGACTTTTATACAACCAAGCTATATTTCTGATGTGTCGAAAAAAAATTCAATTGTCTAAACACAACGGTAAGAATCCAATTGTGAACTGATATTGCATAAGGCGTCTGGACGTGCAAAGTTACTACGGTTATGTTATATGTTATGTGCTTATGTTTTTCAATTGTGAACCAACCACGAGACGACAGATCACAGGAATCCACGGATTGTTACATGTTTATACCACTCATTGTCATGAAGACGGATTCACAACAACACTTAACATACACTCGCACGTAAGGTTTTTAAAACTGTGTTCACAATACCACAGAAACTATACGTGCAGCACAGTGTTTCTGTTAGCACAAAATGTCGTCAGTAAATTATGGAACATTAGTAGTTTTGGAACGAAACAAGTAAAACGAATTACGACAAAATAAGGAAGCATTATAAAAAATTATATTAAAATTTAAGTTAGTCTTAATTTCTTACGACTACTAAATCATGAATTGACAATAACGTCTTAGCGTATGTACGTAAGAAGAATAACGTTGATAAACCTATTCACGTACGAACGCACGCTACGTGATGATGTGAATGCTTGCACGCACACTCAGTGTTTCTAGTTTTACTCTACGTACGTACTCAGGCTAAGTGTTTGTTGAGACCACAGCTAGAAACTACACGGACGAGAGCACATCTGTGACAACTGGTAAGTGTCAGGTATAGAAAGTGAATGCGCGGGACGATGGACAACCCTGTGTGGTAGCTGTCTGTGTAAGGAATGAAGGCTACCGGTATGCCCACACGACACAGGAGGGACAACCTTGTACAAGACATGTGACCTTGACCCAGGAGGACAACAGGTCGGTGGCACTGACCCGCACAGCTGCCAACACTAGTTATGTACGACGAGAATAGTGTGACTCACCAAGACACATTGACCTCACCTGTGTCGTCTGCTGGTGTCATCCCCGTCCACTATACTGCAGCCGCAATAAGACAATTACTCAACATACTATGTCATAAGTTCAAGTACGAGGACTGACCTGACCTGCCTACCTGGGAACTCTGGCGCGAGCAGGGATTAAGTACGGACTAGAAAATTCCGCCTATTGATTTCAGGACAAGCAGGAATTCAGTTACATATGAATATCTCATTTTCTTTGGTACTTAGTTTCCTTGATGCTTCTACGTTATCATCAAGCTAATAATAATCCGACGAGGAAATAAGCCCAGCTTCACCAGTTACCTGGATAGCAGTAGCCAATGAACGAACACATAAGTCTGGCGTGTGCGGAATATTGTGACGTCTTCTAGCATACAGATCGTTCAACCCGCGATATTTTCAAGTCCCTAGGAGGTTCGCGGTTGATGCACTCGCACCCTACCAAGGCAACCCGGGTTCGATTCCCGGCGGGTTAAGTCCCTTGGGAATCATACCGCTGGTCGGTGGGTTTTCTCGATGATCTTCTGTTCCCCCCCCCCCCCCGGCCCTTCATTCCGTCGCTGCTCCATACTCACATCATCTCACCCCCTCCCACCCGCGTTAAACACATAGATGCTCTTCCAGTTACTAAGTGTAAGGATATACATGTTACATTACACCGGCAAGGCTTGGTACCTGACCAACATAATTAATGCTACTATTGACTTTCTTGTTCAACTCGGTACGGTCCACATTACAATAGGATTTTTTTAGTACCCTTAAAACTGCGAGAAAAATTAACCAAACACACTAAAAACGTACTTATATATATATACATAGGCTATAAGTTTAATTCCTATACCATTGTTTCCTCGTCTCAGTAAAGAAAACGATCTCTATAAGAAAGCGGTGTCTTGAAAGATAACTGAGCCGCACCAAATATAATTTAACATATAAAGCCCTATTCTTGCATACGTCACGCGGCTCCGAGATAGGCAGGGTCTACTGCAATTTTCATCACCATGTTCTTATTATTACATTTGTACCAGTTATTTTTTCTTGTTTTAGACATAAAATGTGATTGAGTTTACCTCTTAAAAAAATTATCTCGTATAGTTTTTGCGTAATGGCTCGTTAAAGTCAAAATTTGCATGTTTCCGTTTTAAGGATTACACTAAAACCAACTCACTAACCAAACTGAAAAATCTCACAGTGATTAACGATGTTGTAGGCTACAAGTTCAGATATGTTAAACCACAAAACAAAATATTTTTGTATTACTGAATTTTTACATTCTAATTTTAAATTTCAGCATTTTTATTTAGATAAATAAGTTGTTATTCTTTGTTTTTGTGTACGTAACATAGTAGCCTGTAACGTCTAAATCCAGTGTTAATAGTTTCAGTTTGGTATGTTAGTTGGTTTTAGTGTAGTCCTTCAAACAGAAACACGAACATTTTTACTTTAACAAGCCATTATGCGAAAACTATGAGAGAAATAAATTCCATAAACGACACGTTTAGTCACATTTTGGGTCTGAAATAAGAAAAAAAATATCTCGTACAAATTAAAAATAAAAACATGGTGATGAAAACTGAGGTATACCGCGCCCTCTGTAGGCTTCTTGAAGCCAATTTGCGAGAATTAAACAATAGCAATCCTAGACAATAGTTTTAGAAAAAGTTTTAAACAATATTGTTTCCAGTGTTACGAACTTCTGAGGCACAATCTCTGACGCCGGCACCTCGTGCATTTAACTGCGGTGCGTAACGAATTAGTAATTCTGGATAAATATTTACTCATAAAATTGGCAAACACCATTATCTATGAATGTCATTGAGTATTTTATCCATATTGGCTTCGAAAAAACGTAGAAATAAACTGATGTATTCAGCGTTTATTTATCTACCATGCACTCTAATGTCATGCTACCGTGTTCCTACTGACTCGTGAAAATTAATTTTTTGCCTAAACGAGAGTAAATATCACACATTTGTCTGGCAGGCGTGTATGAAATTATTTTACCGTGGCAGGTATTTTTTAAAGATCTTAAATTAGGGTAAACTGATCATATATCGTGAAATAACTTAAAATGGTGAAATAACTTAAAATGGTGATATATAATTTTGTGGTCTCCACAAAATTTAGACGGATCTGCACACGTAGTTCGCTAGATTACCAACAGAGAGCAGACATCTGTAGATTCAACAATAAGAAACCAATGTATCTCATATAAGCTCACAATTAAAACGTTCAACAAATGTTAAACATGCAACTTCAGTAACATACATATGTTTTAGTGGTAGGTTTACCATACACCGTTTCGACTAATAAGTCAGTTAACTAAAATTTCGTTAGTTATATTATTAGTGATAACCATAGCATTCACTGTCTTGGGAAAATATCCAACGTGGTGAAAAACACTTTACACAAAACTGCCAAACATATTTTTGATACCAGCTCTTCGTTAGGCTTAAAACATAACTATCGCGACAATAGTAGAAACTAGGTGCCATGGCCTTATGATGAAGCATCACCTCTTATGTTGTAGTTAACAATTTTTGTACCATACACGAGAAGTTTGAGGAATTACTGAAAATGTTTCCGTATTAATCATTGCTAGAGTAGCACACGATGAGTACTTCTGACCTGTACTGTACGCAGCGATAAGTCACTTCACAATGCAACCAGTACCTTCTTTGTGACTGACTAGATCCGTATAGTTTGCGAAGTCTGGCTTATCAATGGTTTATTCCAATACCACCGAGCATCTGCAAGTGTTTGAAGGTTATGACTGCAGGATACAATGTCGCGGGAAATACAGCATATATCAAAATATTTCACAATAGCTGTACTTGAGCTAAGACTGGAACAGTTCAAAGCGTATCAGATGTAATACGAGGGAAATGTGTGTGTGTATATATATATATATATATATATATATATATATATATATATATATATATATATATTTGTCCACTGCAGATGCACTAACCACTAACATAATGACCAGGCAGCCACTCAGCCTTGCCAAGGAATGACAGTTGGCACTATGTACTGCAGTAGACACGATTATATGAACATTAAACACAATCCGTGAATATTCATTCACGTATGGCATGTTTCAAGGTATTAACTAAATTTTTCATACTAGAGAGAACAAGTAATTTTTCACAGTGGGTAGTTATTGAAATATATATTGAATAGTAGTCCAGCTATGCCACCTGTAGACAATGTACGAAGCTACGTCCTGTACACGTAGATGCTTGAAACATAATAAACCAGTTGTAAGATACCTTAAAATAAAAGTTGTATTTATCCTCAATATTGTGGACTGTTTCCTCTTAAGTCTACAATAACACGTAAGCGGATATGGATCACAAATACGTAAACGTTAGAATTTCCGAGTGTCGTCTGTAATGGCACACGTGTGGATGCGGACACGTACGGATTAACGGAACAAAGTTGAACAACTCCTATACACACCAAGTGTATCACGTATGAGTCGTCAGGACAGTTTACGATCCTTAGTTGTTACTAGAAAAATGTAAAAATACATCAATTTTACTGGCCCAGTTTCATTTATATTATCGACGTAGTTGTCGCTACGTATTACAGTCAAACCAACCTACCAAACGTCAAAATAAAATCATCTACACAACGTATCTTGCAAAGACCAACAAAATGGTGTTTCGCCACTAATCGGGACGTCGCATGATGAAGTCGACGATATGTTTTCTTTGGGCAGATGATATCTAAACAAAGCAGAAAACAGACAATACTGTAAAAATAACCAGCGTAATTGCACTTGACGACTCAGAGGTGATCCACCCTGTATATAGACGGCCCAGGGCCTGGAGCGTTGAGCGGCTTATGTAAATGTACACTTGTGTGTGCCAGGTATAGAGCATAGTAAGCCTACATCATGGTATACAGCAGCACAGCACGACGAGGGACAGCCACACTAGAAGGTACGTCTGTATAGCAACTAGTACACGAGCTGTGACCTAGTATCTCGTCAACTGTGTCGTTACTAACACTATCACATCACGGAGGTACGACCTTCCAGGAGAATACAGGCGCTTCTACCAGCTCATACCTGTCGCTATTCTTCCCTGGCATTCATTTATCTACGTGTTCATACTATACATTACTTGACAACTACGTATTTAACGACGTATAACAGCACTACACAGGAATATCAAATTATACAAACACTTTAAGTGAGGAAGTTCCTAAATATACCGTATAATCGTTTATCCCCATCGCAATAATCTTTAAAATACACTGTAAACGAATGTGGAAACATTTTCCAATCATGTATTACTACAAAAAAATTCGCAATACATTCAAGAGGACATACTTGTTCGATTCCGGTCACGAGATTCCTGAGCCTAGTTTCCCAGTGTGTCCACGTTTTCCTAAGTCACTCCATGAGAATACTGGGATGACTAATTAATACATGAGCTGGATCATTAAACGGTAACATGTTCGACTCTCACTCAAGAGGACCCAGATTCGATACTCCTCTATAGCCGTCATGAATCTAGTGTTTCACGACTTGCTTATTCGCTTCAGGTGAATGTTGGGACAGTTTCTCACTGGCAGATCCTTCTCGCATTTCCTGTCATTGTCTCCAAGTTGTGTGTCGCTGTCTGTACTGACGTCGCTGTTGCAAGATGTTAAGCCCACCTCTACCAATTCGCGAAGCTTTTAGCAGCAAGTAAAACATACAAATACATAAATATTTACGTTAGAAGTCCAAACTCCTGTAGGAACTTACGATCAATACTATGAACTGTAAGTTTGATGTGAAAGGCATCAGATTCGGGTAGCTCTACATGTCTTGTTTTATGAAATATAGCTGTTCTGTTGAAAAAAAATACTGGTTCTAAGCAAAAATTAGCGAGACTAGAAAGATTAGTTGTATAATTTACAAGAATTACGTTGTAGCAATTGTAAAAAAAAAAATGCAAACATGTTATAAATAATTTTTAGCTATACAATAATTGTTCGTACATTTACATAATTGCAACCGTATTTTCACATTTTTCAGCATTTAATGTAACCCATAAATACTTATTTACAGGATTACCACACTTTTTAGAGTCTAGTTTATATTACTTCATTAAATTAACATATGGACTAAATATTGATTGTCAATTATGTCAGCGTAAAATATCACGAAAACCTTAATTGTCAGAGTAGTATTCTAAATCCTGAAGTAGGCCTAATTATGTTGCACCATTATATGACAGAGCGACAATTATTTGACACGGTTCAAATGTTGCACACGAATAAGAAAAGGTTCAGATGTGGCGTATAATAATTATTATTTATCCAGTAAAAAAAAAAAAAAAAAAAAAAACATGCGAGAAAAGAAATATATTTGGATAAGTATAATCCAAGTGACAATGAGTTTTGATTAAAAGAATTTAGCACCATCTTTAGAGATGATGGCATATACTGAATTTGTTTTGTGTCAACATACACTTGAAAACACTGTAGTGTCTTGTGACGTGAATGGTTAGGTGATATACATCTGACACAACGTAGCTGTCTGCAGACCAATAATAGGCATCGCATATTACAATAGCGGGATTCTTATTGGCTCAGTCAAATAGAGCAACAGCTCCCAGTACAAGCGAACGCCAGTCATCTTCTGGTAAGATGAACGTGCGTTGAAACCCAGCAAACAGTCAAGTTTTCCCGCGATAAACTGTCATCTAACATCTTGTTTCAATGCCTTATGTGCACACCTGTACCTCCGCTTCGTGGTTATGTTTGGACGTTTTTAACTCTCAGCGGGCTTGGTGTTCTGTCAGATCACGTGTGTTGTCTCAGTAACCTTGCTCTCATTGGCACAGTCAAATATGTGACGTCTCTGAACAAAGACACGCTGTCAATAACCATGAACCACAGCTGCAGATGTGCATGTAAGACAACGGAACGACTTGGTACACAATTATCACCAAATATCAGTGGCTGTAATAATATACATTGGGACTGAGAAAACAGTAAAAATTTTTTTCCCGCAGTAAATCACTCTTTAGTAAAGACTTTTATTTTAAATGTTAACGTATGCCAACGCTTGATAGAGACGGGAAAAATTGGCGGCTTCACCGACATGTAGTCTAGCCTCCAAGAATGTATATGTATTCAAGCATAGATCAGCTGTTCATTGGCTGCTCGCTGACATTGTGAGATGGGCCTGTATTTAGTCACATTTGTATTATTTGCTCAGCGACCTACACGAGATGTCAAATAAGTCAAGGACCAGCTATGAACGTGACGCGAGTTGGTGGAATTATACACTGGGCCTAAAAGAAAACTCGCATTTTTCAGGTCCCTACAAATGTATGCTATACGACAGTATAATCACAGAATATTTAGTAATACAGAAGTTAAATAGTTAGTAGGAAGGCGAACTCAGTCACACACGCTAGCTAAATGGCATCGCTGGCTAGCAACATGGCAGTAACTCCTACCGCTTATCAGTGTAAGGCGGCAGTCAGGTCAATAGGAAACCTGTAGTAACATACAGGAACCAAACATACACGGGGCTGGTAGCCAATAAGCGGCGATGTTCGCCCGTATCAAGTGAACCGCTACGTCATTTCACATCTGTATTACTATCTAGTCTGTGGTATAACATAGTCGCACGTATAAATGTGATATGCACGACAGACACACCCGCGGTATGTTCACGTCGTGTAACCAGCAAGTCAATGTGATGTGTAAGCCGGATGTTTGCAAACAACTAATGCGACAAGCCTCGTGCTTCATGTTACCTAGTAGTGTGACTAACTCGCATACTTGCAGCCTGAGTATGATAGAACGACGTGATTGTTACCATACACCACAGTTAGCCCGACACCAATCTCTCCCGGGGCACAGGAGTGTTCGTCATCTTGCAGCGAGTTAGTAAGACTCACAGCTCTTCAGGACAGCGGGTTTTAATACCTTCCCGCTTTCTAAGATTGTCCATGGTTCATCTTATTAATAAGGAGGCGCTGTAGTAAAACATTGGGCAGGAATTCTGGAGGAACCGGGTTCGATTATTGGTCCAGGGGTCCGGGTGTCTAATTTCCGAGATCAGATCAGGCGGACATCTGCTCATTACACGGCCAGCACGACTTATCGCTCACGTTCTGTTCCTGCCAGGGATGCTCCTTATCTTCGCCACTAGGTAACGTGGCGGACTTTAGTTTATAGCTGCCCCCCATCCTTATTTATCCGCCCTCCCCCTATGTATTAAGTCATGCTTAGGCACAGACTAGACGCGGCGGCTCATTTGATACGAGCGAACTCCGCCGCTGATTGGTTGTCCGAGGTTGTTGATGTATGTTTGGTTCCTACATGTTACAGCAGGTTTCCTATTGGCCTGGCTGCCGGCTAGCAGGGCAGCTGTCTTACTGTGATTGGTGGTACGCGTTTCCGCCATCTTGCTGGCCAGGGAAGCCATTTTGCTGGCGTGTGTGACTGAGTTCGCTGTCATCCTGGTTATTTCACTTCTGTATTCCTAAATATTCTGTGGCTTAGGGCCATTACATTTCCGCTAAAAGAAATTTGCCCAAATTTGTTTCAATGACTTATGTGCACATCTGCAGCTGTGGCTCATGGTCAGTACTGTATAAGATGTTTGAACTCTCACATGCCCTGAGGTCCCACCAGCCAATCACAGACGTGCGGTGATGCAGTAACCTGGTTCTGATTGGCGCAATCAAATGAGTAACGTCACTTCACAAAGACATGCTGCCAATAACCATGGAGCACAACTGCAGATGTGTAAGTGAGTCATTGAAACAAACTGGGACAGAAATATTTTCGCGAAAAGCTCATGGCCCTATTTAACTAAGACTCGCTGTTAAGCATTGGGCAAATTTCTCCACTCTGTAAACAATAATACATTGCCTATTTTGCAACGTTTCCTGTCTGAATAAACGATCTTATCTCTAAGACCTCACTGGCGCCAAGATGTTAAGGTCGCCACCTACCTACCACGCAGCACTTCAAATAAGTCGTAATGTGCGAGGAAGTACGTTTTGTTTACGAAACTATTACACATGAGCCCACTGTGTCAATGAACGAACAAATAACACTTCGAACAAGGACCCAGTGTTATTGTTGAGGCATCGTTTCCATTAAAAAAAATACTGTTTTTAATCTCCAGCATTGCAGTAAAATAACGGCTTTTAACTGCCGTCCTTCAAGATGTATTAACCGGATGTATGACAAACTCGGATATAATCGTGTACTGATCTATGCTACACACTTTCCATCTATACAATTAAATGGTAACCGCTTAAAGCCCCATAGAAGAAATGTATCTGCGGGAATCTTTCACACTAGATCTGCGCTTGGCTCGGGCGAGAGGGCTGCGGGGATCGAGGGGTCACACATCCCGCCTCTCACCCAGCGGGGTCGGTCCCCGGATTTTCGCATGTGGGAATCGTGCCGGACGATGCCGTTGGTCGACGGGTTTTCTCGGGGATCATCCGTTTCCCCCGCCCATTCTCCATTCATTCCAGCGCTGCTCCATACATTATGTCACCCCTCACCAGCGCTAAAGACCTCGATGTTAAGTGCTTCACTTCGTTGTGGTGAAGCGGCACTTGATGCCTTATAGCTCTGTCCATTCTGAGCCTCTGATTCGCAGGTAAGTTCTTGTTTTAACTGCTAGATGCAATAAAGAGTGAAACGTTAAGGCGACACTGGTTAAGGCGACAGTGGGAGAATAATATTTTATACGGTATTCGCAGAGTACTAAATGTGAGTATATTAATAAATAATTATTTTAAAGTTGCGGAAATATCTTATAAACATGTTATTGCTACAGTGCTTCTTATGAAGAGACTGACACAGTAAAATGACCTAAATTAACTGCACATTTTATTAACTGCCAAAACATAACATCTGCTTTGATTTTTTTTTTTCAGCACTCGAAAATTGACTCAAATATTTACGTAGTCATGTCTTACTACCTTACAAAGCGGCGGACCAGCAGCACTATATCTTCCAAAATTGTTTGCTTACGTGATGATAAAGTAATAAATTATCAAACTAAGTTTCAATCTTTCAAAATATTCGAACAGCCGTCTATTTTGAGAACTAGCACAAGACTAAGTCGAAAAATATCTTAATATGCCATTGCTTATACTAAGTACACTTACCAAAATTTAAAGAATTCTGTTCATAGGTTCACATGTTGTTATGGACACCAACACAAACAAGAAGCAGAAAAAATTAGCTGCGAGAAATAGGCAACTTTTTTTCCATTCCACTTATTTAGTGTTATGAATCACAGTTGTTATTCCGACAATCATTCCTGATGTATGATTACTTGTGAATTATGTTTTCGAAGCATCTAAGATAACAATTTATTAAAATTTAAATTACGCGCATTTCTTAATTCATATTTTCCGTTCACAAAAAGAAATTTGTTACAGCATTACAAAATACATGCAATCTTATTTATAAAAAGCATGCATTAAATATTCCAGAAAATGGTGGTAATGACAGTGGAAGCTCTTAAGGCCTTGTTACGGAGTTTTGCAGTGATTTGGAAAATATATATTTTTTTTTTTTTGCTACCTAATAGGCTAATATAAAAATTTCGTTAAACAGTTTTGACACTTATATGTTATAATTTGTAGCTGAATTTTTTTGTAGAATTATACTGAACGGTTTTTTAGATTTCATTACCCAGAGTATCGCGTTTTTCGTCGTGAAAATAAGCAAAAATGAAGGATTTTTTTTTTTTTTTTTTTTTTTTTTTTGCTGGCGAATGGTACATTATATTAAAAACGCGTTCACAGTATTGTGCATCGTGTGATTGCACATTGACTCAAATTTTTTACAAAACTTTTAGTTAAAAAATATTTGAGTTATTGACACCAGTCTGAAAAAAAAAAAAAACTCGGAACAAGCCCTTAAAGACGTCTTAACGCTGTACAGTTGAGCACAGTTCAAAACATACCATTGCTCTATTTTAATTCCAGGTTTATACCTTATTTGAACTGCTTTTGTGAGGAATAGTTTTAACCCTGAAAAAGAGGACACACGGTCACACGTTTTAATGTCAACGAATTTCATTATAATTGACGAAAATACCATCGATTTGGCTAATAATTCAATAATACAAATTGTTGTAAGTAAATTAACTGAAATGACATATATTTTGTTCCGTATAAAAGATAAGGTTATAAAAGAGAAGAATGTAGAAAAGTGTACGAGGGTTTGAGGATAATTGCTACGTTGTAGCAGGTATTGTGGCAGGTTTCCCCGGCACATGACGTCTGTCCTAACAAGGACCACACCTTCGCCATGTAAGCCAAGCACTCTAAGTAATAACACACGTGACACATCACTCACTCCACAGAGCTGCACCTCTACTAGTCGCTCACACATTACTTCTACGACGTATATACCTGGTGTATGAACATCATGTAGTGTGCAAGCCCTGTTCTTTTCTCGTATAAACCGCTAAACCTGCTAGTCCTAATGCATTTGTCTAGGAATACCACAATTTAAACTAAACTCCTGAAAACTTAAAAAACGCCGAGTGACATATTTTGGTCAGCGCTCAACATCGAGGTTTTTTGCGCTGGTGAGAGGCGACGTGAGGTGAGAATGGAGCAGCGCCGGAATGAAAGAGCGGAGGAAACGGGAGATCCCGAGAAAACCCGCCAGCCAACGACATCGTCCGCCACGACTCCCACATGCGAAAATCCGGGGACCGACCCCGCCAGGAATTGAACTCGGATCGCCTTGGTGGGAGTAAAAAACGCAGAGCGATGTGCAAAGAAGTTTTCACAAACAGGTAATTCAGCATAAAACTTGAGCACTTATACACGTTTATATACATATATGTTCAAGCTGTTTACGAATTTCCGTCCTAAGTTAGGTAATGTAAACATCGACAAGTAACTTATTTTAAAACACTGTGTTTAGGTTTATATTCAGCGGAAAGAAACAAACTGGATGAAAACATATTTAAGGAAAGGCGTCTAAGTGCTCACTTTATCGTCAATGACCTATAAAATGCTCAACGTTTATCAATGATGTCTGTTAAGTTCAAAAACAGTTGAACATCGACATACTAATCTCAGGGCTTTCACTAATATTTAAAACGTACTGCCTTGCGGCCGAAAACTACGAAAATGTATGTTTCTGCAGTTCGTTTCCTGCTAAATCACCTCGGAGCGAAATAACAGTTGCCTATATAGTAGGGACAACCATAGAGGCGAGCTATCGTCCAGAGGCTAGGACGTAGCGTTCCGGAGAAGCCCTTAGCACTACCAGGCATGTAACGGGCAAAAATACGGGCACTCACGCAGCCAACGTGACAATGAGACGTCGATTATGTTAGCTCAGGTCACTTTCTGGATCCGCTAACTACAAGCGTCATGGGTGACGTTTGAAGAAGACCACCTGGGTGAAAGTATTGTGCGTGTTCTAGGCCTAGAAGTGCGGAAGTGATAGGGGCGACACAGCGCGCGCATCACTCTCAACCTAGCCTCCAGCCTCTGCCTCTGCCGTGAAGTCATCCCACCGACAAGTATCCTCTATCGTTCAGTGGTCACTCTATCATCGCATGACGTAATACAGATGTACATATAATGGTATCTTGTATACCAAAAAGTATCATCGGCAAGATTTCCACACATATGACACAGTAACAACAGCAAAAACATCAATTTTCTGCAGTGTAAATATAAAACTTTAGAGATTCTTAGAAGACATGAAATATCGGGTGTGGCGTTCTTTGGTGCTAACCTAGCCGTGCTATCCTCGTGATATTTTGTAAACAACTCGCTTCACGTCACATTCGCAGCATGCCTATCTGCAAACACACACAGCGATATATAACCTGTTTACCATCTAGATTGCCTATCTGCAAACACACACAGCGATATATAACCTGGTTACCATCTAGCTTTCTTGTCTTTGTTATTATTCTTCCGTAAACAGGGTGTTTGGTAATTATGGGCATAAACGAAAGGGGTGTGCCGGTGACGATGAAACAAGCTAATAATATTAATAATTATAGTTCCGGAAAATGACGGTTTACCCATTGCGATGTATTGACACGTGCAAACATGGAAATGTTACTTGTGCGAGGATATTTAAAAGTGTAGGTGTATACCAGACCTGTCGATATTGTCCACGAACTACAGGAACGCATCGTGGATGGTTGCCACTGCATTCGGAACACACCTGGAATATTTGAACGTGTACTGGCATCGAAGCGAAGACGCGCTGAAGCCTGCCTTCACATGAACGGCGCCCATTTAGAACTGTTGTAATGTCTTCGTCCACATGTGCAGCATTTTGACGTTTTGATCCGCTGGTATTATAGCGTATCTGTCGTAACATGTCATGTGTCATATTGGGATGACCATTGGTTTCCAGAAAGATGTTAGCATTATTTGCTTGTTTCATCGTCCTCGACACACCTCTTTCATGTGTACCTATAATTACCAAACAACCTGTATATCACAGACACACTACAGACTATATTATTCTTATTTTACAAATTGTCGTAACAACAAAAATAAACAAGGGGAAAATACTGAACACGTGGCCACTGTAAGCACAAAGTCAATATTGTATGTGAACATAAGCGATAACCGTAGTATCAACACTCTCCTATATAAATATGTCCGGCTGTGTACATCCGTATACTCACAAGAGACAGTTCTGTTGTACTTCTTTCATAGTGTCTGCTTTGCCTGACTGGAATAAATTACCGCCAGAGATAGAGCCTTGCGATAAACTTCACATTTAACAGCAAGTGTTGTTTTAGTTTCGGTAAACGCTAGCATAACGTTTTCTATCCATTAATAACAATTAACAAGGAAGCAGTACGGACAAAACTGGTGCGAAAGTCAAGAATAATAACGACTTTAATGCACACAGCACTAAAATGGCGCGCAGTGATTTCGTAGCAGGAATTTTATTTACCCCGCACTTCAAATGCGTTGCATTGTGTTTGTAAGCACGTTTTTTACTACACAATTCCACGCGTGCCCATTGCGTCAATGTACGAAAAGAAAACACACTTCAAACGATGGCGGGAATGTGGTTTCAAAGTATCACGGCAGTCAGACAAATCATTTCGGAGCCCCTCAAAACGGCTAAAAACAGCTTTATCAATCTGTTATATGTGAAGAAATACTCACGGGATGCGTGTGTAACTACTGTAGAAACACGCAATAGACACAGACTAAATGGACAGTGTTATGAATAAAAAGTCAACTCTCGAGGTGATTTTGTGTTATTATGATTTACATAAAAATCTGTGGCATTTTTTCATTAATATGAGGTTATCATACGTAGTAAGTTTGACAGATTCCGCTAGACGTGAATATTAATTATTTGGATATAAATTGAAATGTGGGTTGACTTTTTGGCATAACATTGCCCAGATAGTACTACAGACGTGAAATGACGTTACGGTTCGCTTATTAGGTTTAATAGGGTGAACTTGGCCGCTTATTGTCTTCCCGAGGTTGTTGATACCAGCCCCGTGTATGTTTGGTTCCTGTATGCTAATACAGGTTTTCTATTGGCCTGACAGGGCAGCCACCTTTCACTGATTGGTGGTAGGTGTCTCCGCCAAGTTGCTGGCTAGCGAAGCAATTTTGCTGACATGAGTGACTGAATTCGCCATCCTACCGGCTCTTTCACTTCTATATTCCTAAATATTCTGTGCAATGAACTTAGCTTAACACGTTCCACCAATCCAAAGATGGGGTTAGCACTGAAAGTGTCAGTCAGGCGAGTGATCTATGGTACTACAGCACGTTGTTTCAGTGTCTTATTGTTGTAGAGGCGATACCGCACCAGATGAGCCGGTCAACATCGCCCTTAGCACCGTGCCTCACTCACAAGCACACACACACACATATGGCATAAAGTGAAACAAGAGCACCTGTGTTAGGAATCATACTAGCAATTTGCCAGATACAGCAATCATAAGTCGTTCTTAACCACGTTGAAATGTCTCACAGCATGTTGCTAATACGTATGTCGTATTTGGTAAACAAAGTGTAGTTTGAAGAGGGTTTCCTTGTAACATATAGATATGTGGAAAACGAGTGTAACAGTTTGATGTAATAAATAACACGATCAGCGTAACTCGCTAGTTCACATAGTAACAGTGTTGCGCGCGTGTGTGACGTCACTGCTTGTGGATCGATGTCGGGCCTTCACGCACGTCAAGTCATGTCGGAGGTGAGCGAGGGCACGCGAGCACGCGCCCTCGAGTGCGGTAGCGGATGACGCCAGTACACTCTGGCGACGTGCGGTGGCACACTGGAAGGCGAGGGACATGGACTTGGACAGAAGGGAGGGTTGGGGGTTCGAACCCCCGCCGGAATATCAGTTTCCTTATCTAGGTATTATATTTTACATTACAAAAGAATATATAACAAGAACAACCAAATGTTAACAAAATATCTAGAGCCCGTGATTTCTTGTGATAAGAACTCTGCAACAATTTGTTTCAGTTACTTATGTGAACATATGTTTCTCTACTTCATGGTCAGTGATTGGAAGTGTTTAACTTCCGGAGTCTCGGGGCTCCTACCTACAAGTCACGGACGTGTGGTGTCGCGGCAACATAGTTCTGGTTGTTACAGTCAAATGTGCCACGCTACTGCCCTATTATATTCTGCCAATAACCACGAACCAGAGTTGCAGGTGTGCACGTAAGGCATTGAAACAAGTTGCTGCAGAATTCTTTTCACCACAAATCACTGGCTCTAATAATATGTTAATATAACTGTACATTTAGAGACGTCAAACACACATGACATTGAAACATTTATGCAAGACGAGAGTTCAACACCCCCCCCCCCCCCGGCTAAAACTATTCCTAGATATGCTCATGATGAGGGGGCACATTGCCTGGAGAATTTCTGTCAGTCTACAAATAATACGTAAATAACTTTCACATATTCTGGCGTACTTCTTCGCAGTGCATAGGTTAGAGAGTAGCTAATCGGCGCGCAAATCAATGTTTATGTCTACAATAAAAGTTGTAATGCAAAGATTTATAGTTTCATAGAGGAAATTATTTTCAAGTAGGCACAGAGGGGGCAGGCCCCTTTCCTTGTGATTGATCCTCTACCCTGCCTGGACGATGACGTGCCTCAGAGGGTTTTCTCGCGGATATTCCCAGTTTATCCCGCCCCTTCCTTCCGACGTTGCTCCATGTCCACTTCGCTCAACCTGTTAAGGCGGCCGCCTACCTCACGCTTCAAATGCGTTGCAGTGTGTTCGTAAACAGGTTTATTTTCTACGAAACAACTACACGTGTGCCGATTGTGCCAACGTACGAAAAGAAAACAAACTTCTGACAAGGTCGGAACCTCCTTGTTCAGAAGCCACGCTCATTATAAACACTTTTTCTAAGTCCTCCAACATGGCTAAAAAAAAAGACCTTTTCAGACTGCCACACTTCAAAATGTACTGCCTATACGTAAGTGAAACTCAGATTGCGATGTGCTCTGAACTTTGCTTCAGACTTTCCACCAATAAAATTATATGGTCACCGCTTAATGTTCCACAATAAAAACTGTTCGGCTGGAACCTTGCACGCTAGTTCAGCGCTTGAGTCGTTGAGGCTATGCGGCATTTGATGCGCGCTTCAAGGTCGACCTTATACCTCCGTCATTTCTGAGCCTCTAACGCGCAGATAGGCGGCGCCCTTAATATAGTTCCCGAGTGGAGGTATTATGCACTGCGAGGCCTAGGAGTGCGGAAGTGATAAGGACGACATAGCCCGTGCACCATGCCTCTACCTAGCCTCTAGTTTAAAGAGTCTGACGACCTATTCTTGTCATTCCCTTGTTCCCATTTGACTGGACCAATAATAATTCTCGTACTCTGTTAATGAATGTTTCTGCAAACTGTTGATCCTTTTAATAATTATCACGCGGTCTTATGAGGCATAATATGATGCAATGTTTTGAACATTACGCTATTTGAAACCACTATTATCGCGAATTCCCACATTTAGCAACCGATACAGACCTGAAAATTACGTATATTGTTTTGGTAACAAGCAATATTTCAAACACGTGAACGACTCTGCCACTGTTATAAATTGTTCACAAAGTATTTGACACTTGCTGGGGGATTCTCAGTCAATCATAAGGAAGTAGGTAAGAAAGTGTAGGCCCGTGAAGTAGCAAGTCAGTAATCAGCCAATGAGCAAGTCACATCTCCTCTGGTTATGCTTATATACACAGACTCCAGCTTACAGGTGAGAGAATCCTGCAAGTTTACACACCCTCTCTAGTAATAGTCGAAGTCGTGGGTTCAAGTCCAGCAGGCTAGACTTGACACTTGCTTGTACAGACCAGCATACAGAGTCTGCTCGCTCCACAGTTGGACACCATGTTGGGTTCGACTTCCGTGCAACGTTCACTTGATATTTCGCCCTTGTGCCCTAAGCGCTTGTTCCCTTCATGAAGTAGTGTGCATTTAGTTAATTCTGATCTAGGGCTCGAGAAGGGTAGGGCCTAAGTGGCTCGCGCCTTCAGATGGTGGGGACATTCTAGGGCGCATATGTGCCCTTACTGTGAATCCAAACAGCGTCATGTATGACGGCACGTCCGGGATGCAATTTTCAAGGGTTTGAAGCCTGGTAAGGACATATAGATGGCGAAATAGAACACGGTCCATGGTTGGACAATTTGTTACTTCTTAATAATAGAATGAGAGAGAGTCCTCCAGCAAAATCCAAATAAATCTGATGCCTGTTCTGAAAAGACACGAACGTACGGGTGGTTAAGGCGAGTGTTAGACAATTTTATTATATTCTCAATTTTTTAGTCATAACATTTATTCAAATTGTACTATCAAAATTTTTCTCTTCGACAAAGCGTACGATTTATTCTTGTGTAAACTGCTAGTCATAAATAATAATGGTATATTTCATAATTTGTCACGCAGAATCATTGCAACAGAATTATATGTTAACTTTCAAGAATAGGTACTCTTGCAATGTTTCTGCATGACAAATTAATGTAAGATTTGAGTAAACGTTATGACTGAAACTTCAGTAAAATGGTCAAACACTCCAACTTGGCTGTAAATTGTACAGGTAGGTTGTGCGCAGCAAGAACGCGGAACGCTGAAGGTAAGAAAGGAAGACAGTCGTGCTAACATACAGAGTGAAGGAAGCGGATAAGACGGCGCCTGTAGTTTTGGGCGCCACCACGCGGGCTATCAGTACAACTACCTTCCAGACGAGACGTGGAGAGATGGAGGGTAGGAAGGGAGGGGGGAAAGTTGAAGTGGGTCGCACAACGGTACTACACAGCACTGCGTCGAGCTTCGTATCTGCCAGTACGCCTTGACACAGAACTAGTAACGCGCCAAAACTACGTCCATACTCGAGTACTTTCCTCCTATCAGCTGGCTTCCCGCGCGGCAATTGTCTGCCGAGGTCCAGTCACAACACATGTCTTGTACTGCTTCATTGCAATAGCAGCAGTGCAGGGACGCCGGCTCGTAGGAACACCAAACCGAGGTCATGTGGTGTTAAAAAGGACTTTTCTTTTAAGTTTTTTGAAGTAATTCTAAACGTGGTAATAATACAGTGGATAACGCAAGTGTAGGTAATACATTTGTCACATTCATAAATGTTTTAATATTGAAGTCATACTATGTAAATATGTTATGTGACAGTGTGTGTTAATTAAATAAGCAATTACATACGTATATCTGCGTGATTATTGGTCCTGGGTTGGGAGACAAAAGCGAGGAAACGTGCAAACAAAAAATAGAGCGGGATGCCAAAAAAACTGTGTACCAACCTGCCCGAGTGAATATTTCTCCTTAAACCGCCCCTGAAACAATGTATGCTGAAGAAGTAATTAAGTCGACGCACACACGTAAAAATGACAAGTCATCTGGAATGCCTATGTTGTCGGCGAAGTCAGTCTATGTTACCTTCGCTGTGTTGTGTGCAGATATAGCCACTAAGAGTGAGTGAGAGATTGTTAGTCAGCGCTCAACATCGAGGTCTTTAGCACTGGTGAAGGGTGACATGAGGTGAGTACGGAGCAGCGCCGGAATGAAAGGACGGGGGAAACTTGAGATCCCTGAGAAAACCCGCCGACCAACGACATAGTCCGGTACGATTCCCACATGCGAAAATCCGGGAACCGACCCCGCCGGGAATCGAACCCGGATCGCGTTGGTAAGAGACGAGCCTATAGCGGCTAAGAAACCGACTTTCTACTAACAGAGTGTTTGACGAGACGTAGCCGCCAAACACAGGTCTTGTTGCTTACATAGTCTGAAGCAAATATATTACACGTGCGAGTCCCTCGTTACAAGAAAATGGGCAGTAGTAACACATGGTTATGTTCGCCTACGAGGCACAGTTCATGGGAGAACTGACTGGTGAGGGTTGTGTGACATTGTGACAATATGAAGTGTCACATTATACATACGTGCTGTTTAAATTGTTTGTAGTTACTCAGCGAATATTGGGAACACACTCTCACTAACATAGCACTTTTTTCTCCAAACATCGTACGGAATAAGCGAGCATCACTTTTGATACAAATTGTTTTTCCTAAGCGAAAAGAAAAGAGAATACAACATGAATTGTACTTACGCCAGGGTTTATCACATGAGTTCTCGCGGTTATAATTGCAACTATGTTGCCGGCGAGTGGCAACAACATCAGTTATCACACACAGCGTCTTGGCGGAGTCTCGTCACGACGAGGTCGAATAGGGCTTCCTTCGCGCACAAGAAGTGACTATCGCTGCAGCAGAGGCGTGTGGTTCACAGTCGTGGTCGGAAGTGTTGCGTGGCCTCGACAGCAACATCGCCAGTGGAGTTTTAACTGTAGACAGCGGATATTGGACCAGCGCACATCGCCAATGCTAACAAGCCACCACGCGGGGTTAAGCCACCACGCGGGGTTGTACCCCCAGCCGCGAGTTGTACCAAGGTCCCGCAGATAACGTCTAGGTGGAGGCGGGGAGGGGGAGGTGGCGACTATCTCTTATTTACACACTGCAGTTACGTCACAACCACACGCCGGCTATGAATACGCTCTCACGACCTGCCGCTGCATTTCACAGTTTACGTTGCTAGTTCTGCTCAAATTGTATTCCATATTATTTATTTTTTAATAATACACGTGTCAGTACCATGCCATGTTTTAAAAATACTGCACGCGTGTTTTGACATTGATTTTGAGGCCCCCAAAATGTCTAAAAACACATTTTCCAGGCTGATTCATGTACAAAAATACCAATCTGACTCGTAAAACAGAAACAGAGAAACATTCGCATACTTTACACCTACAACTACTTCCCACAAATAAAATTGTAGAGTTACTTCTAAAAGTCCCGAAGAATAATACGACTTCACTGTACCAAATGATTGCTTCTCCTCCGTTCATAAAGACGATATATATCTTGGCCAATGTACCAATGTCAACCTTGCCGCTTCACCTTTACATTGCCTCTAAGGAGTAAACAAGCATTACTCAAGAACTGCTTTTTTTAAGTAATATTTTGTTAACCGGCGATATAGTTCTATTTTACACGAGGATTCACGTTCTCGACAGTTGTGAATGCTGTTCCGAGAAAAAATAATCCTTTCCACGGGAAAATGCTTCTTGTTTTCATGCTATACAATTTGACAGTCAGCTGTTTGTACAAAAATTACCTGGGACACCAGAGAGGCTAACATGCAATGGCGGACGGTGAAAAAAAAAAATGTTAAGTTTTTTTCACTAATCCATTGTAGGAATCCTTCGTCGATCACATGTATAAATCATTTCCAATACAACTGTCAAAACTAGAATTAGCAAGTGTGACGGACTATATAGCTGTAATAATAATATTGTTATTATTATGATCAGAACTATTTTTGAAAAGACGTGGCATCAGATGTTTCCACGACTATATTAGTAATGAAAATGACATATGCTACACGCAGTGTACAAGACAACCAATCAGAACTCAACATAACTCTAAAAAATTAAAGATGTTGAAGCATTCCCAACATACGTTAAAAAAACTTTTACATCGTCATCTAGGTATTTTGCACCAAACAAAACGAGTTTTTTTTTCTGTTTAATAAGGAAGTAGCAAATATTCCGTGGTTAGGGCAGCTGACTGTACTGTGCATAGAGGTGTTAATGCTACTGGTGAATAAGCAAGACTAAACCTTATGTCTTATTCCGTGTAATACAGTTTTGATCACCCAAAATTCACCACCAACCCTTCAAACGGAATGAACTCAGTTGCACCAAATAACATCGGCGTACTAGACACGGAACATCATGTATAATTTACTGACGTGGTAATACGTATAATTTACATCGCTGGGGTTTGTTTACAAACAGCACCCAGTAACTCATCACAATAAGCGACTGGCACTGCAGAACTTCTACAATCTGTCGAATAAGGTAATGCGACGTTTACGTGCTGGGGACTTAGTTCATATCTTAAGTGCAATGTGTCCGTAATTTACAATTCACGAGACCTTTTATTCCCTTCATGAATAAATGTGGCTGTAGTGATTATGTATCTACAGTGTCCATAATTGTAAAAGGGTTCAAGCAACAGACATACGGTATATACAGCCATGTTAAGAGCGAAGCCAAGCAAGGATGGGCCAACCATATAGAAGACAGCCTTGGTTAGGTATCCTTCCTCAAGCTAGGCTTGGACCGCGTATAAACAGCTGGCAGGAAGCAGGAGGATGTCATCGGCCACCCACACACACATGCAGCTAGCGGCTCGCGAAGACAACGGAAGTCCCCCTCCCCACTCCGACAACAAACACACACACAGGAGCGAGAGCGCACTCTCAGCCAAGGGCACATGACAAGTATTGTTTACAAAACAAAGAGCAAGCACACTTACATGTTCAGCTGAGCGCGAGCGACGCGCCCCCTGCCGCCTTCTTCGACTCGCCGAGACAATGTTGCACGCCGCTCGTCACAGTACTGTACACGAGGGGAGGAAACTGAAGGTAAGGGAGGCAGCGGGGGGAAAAGAAGAAAACTTCTCCCACGAACAAAAAACTAGGGGTGGGCCCTCCTCCACAGCGGAACTGGCTTGGAAGTTTTCAAAGCTCCTGCTTCGCGCGGTAACTTTCACCTCGGGGATCGTGCAAAGTCTCGTACACTACCCGTCATGGAACGTAAAACGCTGTCACGCCGCTACGAAAACAAACGAACACGTGACTGCGTACTGACGTCGTTTTTGTCCCGCGCTTCCTCTTGTTTTCTTAGACGTCTCGGTGCGAACCGGGAAGAGGAACGGACGGTCGACGAACTCGTGGTCGCCTCCACCTCGACGGGCACAGGGGGTCGAACTGTGGACGCGCGGAGAGGGTTAGAGAGAGGTGAGAGAGAGAGAGAGAGAGTGAGGCTCTCTCCCGGCAGGCGCGAGCCACGGACTGGCTTAGCTGTAGTGTGTGTGTGCTGTGTGCCGTACAAGCCGGCGACAAGCAGACGACCCGGTTACTGGGGCGAGGATCTAGGGTCTGGCGCGCGGGCGAGGTGCGCACTGCCATCTAGCGGTCGCTCTCTCAACTACCAGTGACGTGCAATACGCCACGAGGTTACGCCCTGTCAAACGGGACCGAAAACAAAACATTCCTTCTGAGGCCCCGAGTCTCAGAAGTCAATTTCACGAAGTTTGAAATTCGATTTTATAGACTCTATTACCAGGTTATAATGTTCCAAAATGATGTTTACAAATTTGTTGGCCAATATTTTGGAGACGGGGAAAGATAGAAAGGTGCGGTTCGCAGTACAATGTTCAAACACACCTATAGTTAAGGTAGACAGTTAACAAAGTTCAGTGTGTGCGCCATTTGTCGCACTCAGGATATCTAATACATATTCCAGTTCCACCAATGTCCGGCCTGGCGTGTCGTAGTCACGTTCAATTGCTGATGTTATGCGAGTCCGCAGCTCCCGCAGGTCTTTGACATCCTTCACAAAGACCCATGTGAAGAAATTCTTGCGAGGCAGTCAGAAGGTGAACGTGTGGTGTGGTCTGCTTCACAACCGAGTGGTTGGGCCTTTCTTCTTTGCCGAAGCTTCCACAACCTCGACTGTTTACCTGGGCATGCTGGAACAATTTGCATTTATGCAACCTGACATCATACTGCAGCAGGACGGTGTTTCTCCTCACTGGGTTTTGATCGTTAGGTCGGCTTTGGACGATACATTTCCAGGTCGCTGTATTGGCAGAGAGGACCCACTTCCTGCCCCCCCCCCCTTCTTCCGGTCACCAGACATTACCCTGCGGGGTGGCCTTGTGAAGGACGTGGTCGATCAGACGCCGGTCCAAGACCTACGGGAACTAACGTGTTCACGACACGCTAGGCCGGACATAGATGGAACTGGAATACGTATTAGACATCCTGCGTGCAACAAATGGCGCACACACTGAACTTTGTTGACTGACTACCAAAACTTAAGGTGTGTTTGAAGATTGTACTGCGAAACGCACCTTTCTATCTTTCCCCGTCTCCAAAATACTGGCCAACAAAGTTGTAATTATCATTTTGGAACACTCTGTACGTGATATTGTACTACAGTAATCCATGGGTGTCTAATATTACACTGAAAAAAAAGTGAGGTAGTACCGAATTTGAGAATGTTATAAAATAACACCGATCCTTAATTCTCCCAAATAAAGTGAAAGGTCCTAGAGCCCTTCCGTTGGAAAATTTTGGTAGTTAAGGTGTAAAATGGCACAATTTAAACAGTTTCCGTAAAGTTAAAAGGATCTCAACCTCATTTCACTTTTCTGTCAAGTGCACATATTTCGGAAATGGCCGAGGGCGATGGGCTCAAAATACACCTTTTAGTCCTCTTTCAAAGGTAGAAGTAGGCTTATGAGAGCACCTTTCTGGCTGTGTGTGTGTGCGTGGATGTGTGTGACCCTCCACCCCCTAGAAACTTTTGAACCAGTGACCGAATTTCATCAAACTTTTTTACACATATAGTACTTAGTAATCTGACTTGATTTTTATATATTACGTTTGCGCCCTGTTCATGTTTTCAAAACGGCGGGCCATTTTTATATTTTTTGTACAGAATTACATATCATAGGAAATATTTTACAGAATGTTATCAGACTTAGTAAACATATGCTGCATAAAATGTTGATTGGAATTTTGTCTAATTCAGTTCTTTCAGTGTTCATAAATTCATAACAGTAGCCAATTTTATATATTTTTGCATAATATGACTTATCTGATGAAATATTTTTAGGAACTTCATCAAACTTTGTATACGTATACAAAGCTGACTTGAATTTGCGTATTTTGTTTATATTTTTGTGATTTTTTGAAAACGACGGCTGTTTTTTTATCTTTTTGATATGAAGACATCTCAGAAAATTAATTTTTCCCAGTTTTATTAAACTGGATACCTGTATATTACTTAGTAAGTTGACATATATTTTGTATATTTCGTTTATCACGTGTCTAAATTTATATTATCTCTTAATATTTCTGGATTTACGCAAACGGCATTCACTTTCAGGGTAATTTGCACCCACTTTGAGGAAAGTAGGCTTATCAGTTATGTTGGTATCTTCTTGTTTTGTTTACCACTGCGTGTCTTGCGAATACGGTTGGTGTTGTCCCAGCCCGTCTTGGCCACTTTGAGCAATGGCGTGGCGTGGGTGTATTGCAAGGTAATCTGTATTTCGTGACGGCTGTACACATCCAGGAGTGGCTTATTAGAAGATACATGCAAAATTCGTGTTATCATTTGGTAGCAGACTAAACTTCACTTTCCTATACATAATATAGCATAATCTGTGATTCAATTGGCTACGAACTTTTATATGTTGTCATTTACGTGTGTTACGTCTTTACAGAGATTGGCCTCTCTACCGTGTAAGCATTCTCCGCGGCAAGTCACGACAATATCGGCCATCGGGATACGTCATACGTCGAACAAGCCTATAGTCACTTGGAGTCTAGTCAGCTGCCAGAAAATAACGCGAATTTTGCATGTCTATACTGATAGGAAGTTGCATCACACTCGTGCCTCGCCACTAAATCACGAATTTGTACAGACGTCACACAGCACAGTTCACCTTGCAACACACCCTCGCCACTGAATTGACGGGGCCGGCATATCATGTTTCTAAAAACGTACTGAGTTATTAAACTTACAGTATCTTAGTACATCTCGTAGATATACACACGTAATACAAGTTTAGTTGCTTCGGCAAAACAAGGAACAATCGCTACCAATGGAAAGTTATTTCAAAAGCAGTTTGAGAAGGGGGGGGGGGGGTTCTCAAATATCACATTTGGCAGTGATTCCGTTGTTCACTAATTTTAATTATTCTTTACAGAAAATTTGTAAATATTAATTGATGAATTGCAAACTCAAACAATTTTTCATGAACTGCATTTACTTTTCACTTACTTAGGGCCTATATGAATGAAGTTCAAAACTGTCCATCGTGTATTTATTATGAAATAAATTTCGCGAATATAATTTTAACGAATACAAATGTCACATACTAGGCAACAGCCATTTACTTAAACCACGCAGTTAGTACCGAAAACCTGCAATGCGGCATGAAAACTTCTATAAGATTTTACCAGTTAAAACAAAATAAGAAAGAAACTAATCTGGTATGAACTATTTTGAACAATTATGTAATATAACTACAGGAAGAAATCGAGTCAATTATCACTTAAAAACCTTCGGACTAACAGACAAAAAACAAGCAAATAAGCAAACAAGGACATAACTGAGGCGGAGTCAAGATCAATGCCAGATCTGTGACTCAATTTCACAGACAAATGACAAATGAATGAATGTAATTGGTATCTCTGTTATGGTTGGTTAACTTGTATATTAGGCACGGAAATGTATTTAGGTTTTTATTGAGTTGTTCTTGAAAAAGAGGAAGGAAAAAAAAATATTTTGAACAAAATCTCCGCAGTTTAGTTATAAAAAATGTTAGCAAGTAATTTTTATTGAGCAAGCTTTTGAGAATTTGAGCACCAGACAGTTGTACTCGCAGTTCTCACAATAAATAAACAAAAAAATTACATATCTTTGATAAGGGTAAAATGTTGAATGGCAACATTTGAAGCAATTGTTAAAAATGTATGATACTTGTTCGGTGCCATTATTTAATAGAAACGTGAGGCTATTATCTGAGAAAATGGAATTAGAATAATAGAAAATTTACAAAGCAGTTTTAACTGCAACATTGATATCGAGCTAAGTATGGCATAGACCATATCACTGTAGAAAAAATTATAAATTAATATTTAAATACTCAATATATATTTTTTCTTCATTTGCTATATTCCATATCTTCCGTAGAGCCCCTCTCCCGTATTTTTCTGGTCACTCACGTGCAATTAATTGTGGCACTTAGGAACAGCTACTATAATTACAACATGGTACTCGTTATCAGCAATCAATATAACATAAACTCATCTGTATTGACTCCACGCACAATGTCAACAGCATGGGATGGTATGAAGTAAGAGATAAATGATGAAATTGAGACTTTTTTGTCGTACCAGCCAAAACTGAGCTGAAAGCCAAACTTCACCATGAAAGTTGGGGCGACGGGAAACTTCTATAAAATTAGTTACCTTGTAAACGAATCTAAACAAAGACTTTGCACATTGAGGTAGATAAATCATTTAGAAAGCAAATAATTATCTTACCAACTCTGACATCGATAATGAGGAAGAACTTCATAATCTCCAGCCATTAATTAATAAAACTGTTCTGAAAGACAATGAGCTTTTAGCAAGTGTAAATATTATAAGAGAGTAAAAATAAAGATGTAAAGATGTCTTATCCAGTGTGACGCTTAAACTAGAATGCAAATACTTCATAAAATTCAAAGTTTATGAGGAAATGTTACGAAATAAAACAGGTAGTATTGTTTGAGAAGAGATTTAGTACAGGCGTACATAGTAAACATACTTGGCTGCAGCTGAATGCGGGTATCAAATATGGGTTCGCTTCACGTTTAAAAACTAACATCATCTAAATGTTATCAGTGATTATTCACATACTTCCAATAACTATCCACGTATTTAAATTTGTTCCACACCATCGGGGATAAAGTGTCGAACAATTGAGATTACATTAGGGAAATAAATTCGACTGACTGACTCAGTGAAATTCATTCATTAAAAATAATAAGGCAAAAATGTGTACTAACATGTACAAAAATTGCGCAGTTTGACATAAAATATTTTTACCAGCTGATTTTTGGTGAAAATTATTTGTCACCAACATGTTTCAATGCCTTATCTGCACATGTGTAACTTTGCTTCATGGTCAATGATTGAATGATTGCCTGATGTTCTACCTACAAGTCACAGACGTATGTTGTCTCAGTGACCGTGCTCAGTCAAATACGTGACGTCTCTGAACAAAGACACGCTGCCAATAACCATGAAGCACAGCTGCAGATGTACACGTAAGACAATGTAACAAGTTGATGCAAAATTCTTTACAACATATATCAGTGGCTTCAATAATGCAAGTCAATTATGTTTACTCTACACGTTGCCAGATTCTAAAAAAAAAAAAAAACTCCCCGTTTACCTAAATTATTGTAAAACTGATTAGTAGATCTTGCAGTATTTGATCCAACAATACTTATGTTAAACATATTGGTAGTTCCGAATGTGTTTGGTTGTTTTTTTTTTTTTAGGTGACACGACGGCAGCCGTCGTTTTTAATTTTATTTGTAGAATCACCTCAAATATCCATTTAACCGTATCATTACTCTAAGCCAAAATTAGTGGTTAAGACGTTCGAAATGTCAGGCACTGAAATTCCATTTAACTGTTGCCGACTGAAGAGTCGGTACAGTTCACTGCAAATCAGTACCAGGAGAGAGAAATTGACTGAATATAAGCGAAAATCAAAAGTCACGTTCGGTCACTGTAATAATCAATACGGTTTTCAATTATTATCTTCAGTTGCTTGTTTTTTGAAGAAAGGACTGGAATTTACCAGGAATGGTCAATTTCTCTCTGACTTCCGTATAAAGAATAAACACAGAATATTTAGGATTACATAATTGAAATAGCTTGTAGGACGGAGTTACATACGCTATCAAAATGGCTCCGCTGGCCAGAAACATGGCGGAAACGCCCAGCGCACTTCAGACGGTTGATTTGCTAGTTGGCAGACTAATAATGCTAGATATAATACTTGTAGTTGTTTGTAATACTGCGTCAAAGTTTGTGGCTGGAGTGTTTAGTTTTCAGTTGGCAGCAGTGTTGTAGAGAGATGTGCCTACGAGGAAAGTCTGACGTCAAAGTTGTCTCGCCCAAGTCTACGCAGTAATACGTCATCTCCTCTCTTAGTTACTGAGTCACTTCGCTACGTGCTGGTCTGTAGGTCACTTCTCCGTCTGCTCGAACATATGTCGCCATATTTTACTTTTATTACTTTGTGTTTTATTTTGTTACTCGAACTTAGCCTGACATGATGTAAGATCATGACTTATCGGGAAGTGTAATAATACAGGATGTTTAAAAAAAATGGTAACTGAATTACTGACATGTCCATTTAATATACAGTGTTAACGTTGACTTTCAGTTATAATTATTTTTAAACATCCTGTATTAGTTTACTACTTTCTTTAATTTAGCTTCGGTAGGGGGTTTGTAGCAAGACATGCATTGGAATTATGTACGTAAAAATTTACGTTATTTTCTGGCAGTGGGCTGGACTCAAGCTGCTGTGCGTTGTCTCGATGTTTCCCGTTGGCCCACAATGTCATGTTTTGACGAAGAAATCTTTTCTGACCAATAACTGTAAGAATACGGTGAAATGGCTAATGTCACGCAAAGCATTTACACTTAATTGATATCACATGTGACCATCAAACTCGTATATTGCGTTCACGTACATAAAGAGCAGTGGAGTTTAAGCTGTCATCTAATAATTGCGCGAATTTTGAATGTTTCTAATCATAATCCAGTTTCTGCAATCCGCCAAGCAAAATAAACGAAGTAATTTTTCGACTCTCACACTGTCTTCCATGCTACATTCTACGCTATATTACTTCCAAATGTACAGAAAATAACAGCAATGATAAATTATTACGAAATTTGTAGTAATTCAAGATGGCGGGGAAAGTTTCACATTCACGATTCGGTTAGTACGTGTGTAGCTGTGTGTGTAGACAGTTTGCAACTACTTGAACACGTGATCTTTGCAAAGGTGAGCAACTCTGCGTGTGTTAATTTAACTACCTTAGAGCAGACATTTTCCTCAGCCAATCGCTGGACGTACTCATAGTGTTCCACACGTGAAAACTGCGAGCGACCCAACAGTATTCATGCCTGGCTCAACAAGGCGGGAGGCGAGCGGTCTAACCAATTACACCACAGCGATACTTATTATTAAATTCCAAAATCAAATATTTTGCCAAACCCAAGGAATATTCTCGATATAAAGTCTATGCAAGGATGCTGGAAAGATAAGAATTCGTAATTTTGCACTAGTCACAAACGCTGCGAAATTTTTAGACGCATATTATAAAATGTCATTTTCCGCAAATTATTATTTGATTAAATAATATACACGTAAAAGAACGTGCTCTCAGTTTACCCTTCCCTGTTCACGCAATTAGTAGGAACTATCGTACATGAAGAAATAATTTACTGAGAAAATATAGCACTGAGCTACTTCTCAGGAATTGCTGGGAAGATTTTGTTTGTAAAATACGTGTCTACGAACGAATACCCATATCTACATTGATAACTGTTTCGGGAATACGGATATCTTCCACGACACACACACATATATTATATATATGATAGACTCCACGTTTTACTTTAGTCCTATGTAATTCTTTATAGGAGGAAAAAATACTACAAACGACATTTCCAGGCTCTCAGTGTACAAAGTAAAAGAGAATACAATATCGTAGTATGTGTAGTTGAATCTCGCCACGTGCAATATCATCATACTGTTGTTGATCTAGTAAGAGTGTCCTTATACTACAAGGAGCGCGATGAGAAGATAGAAGGCCGCGGGCTGTAAGGTCTACTCTCGCTTACACAACACTTGTCTTGTCGCCTCTAAGTGCAAGACTTTCAACTGGTGCCTGCCTTCCTTAACAGGATTACTCTCAGAAGACCTCTCTGCTAACATTAACTAAATGTTCTGTAGCATAAAAGAATACAATTACGAAAACAATTCTTACGATATTTAAAGTATGTAAATACCTTGTGTGTCATCGTAATGGAATACTGAAATACCCTAACGCTATTTCATTTCAGTCATTTTAATAGGTTTCATTAGTTGTATGAGTACAGAACTGTAGAACTTATAGGCTACTTCCATCACTCTTAAGTAAAATAATGAATTTTCTCTTTAGCGTCCTTAAAGAATACTGGCTTTCAGAAAACATAGTTTACATTAAAACAGGGCAATACTTTAACAACACAAACAGTGCTGCCACTCTTGCTAAAGCCGTTTAGGTAGATATGGGTTGAAATACAATGGCAGGAAATTCAAGTTTATTCTGACCGCAATAGTTGGTTAGCGACATTGTATACTAATTATTTTCATTAGAAAAATACAAAATAAACAGATAATTATTTTAAAATAAAGGACATGACATCAAGCAATACAATTTAAATACGTTTTTATAATTATTAACATTTACAATTATATAATTTTGTTCTTATTTCTTTGCCAAATTAACGGAATCAAACAATACTATTAACACTACAAGAGCCAGCTGGTTAGATCTTCTGTCATAAAAAAAATTAAGTCTCTGTGCCTGTGAGAGCACTTTCAAATATCGTCTGGTCTATAGAAATAAATAAAAACTATAAATCTCAGTATTATGGCCTCACACGGTAACTTCGAGAACAGTGCACTCTATATATCTACACCAGTAGTAATACTAGGCTTGTATGTTCATATTGAAAGCGGTAGGAAGATGCTAATTGACTGAAAAACATATTACCAGGATTTCAAAAATGAGCACTTTATCGTGAACTGCTTATAGCTATATTTGTTTGCTGACTATTGTTTTAATCTTCGAGGGTAACAAGGAAACAACTGTGGTTGTCATATTATTTGAAAGCTAATGAAGACAGCAGTGGCTTTCAAACGCTTGAACTGCGGTGCAGCATGTTCAGAGAAATATAATTCTTTATTATTTATGTTTTTAAAAAACTATTAACATATGCCACATGTCTCCTAGGATAAACCGCTTTTTTAAGACTACTGTACCTTAAAATACTGGATAAAAACTTGGCTGTGTTATTACATCCAATAAAACAGAGAATAGTTATTACTTTATAGCGAACATACTGTATGTTATAGAACTACCAACTGCACGGCGACAAAGCAGCAATTTGCCTCGTTGTAGCGCAGTGCAGGTCTGTTATCAGTTTGCTGTGTGGTGCCAATCGCTGAATACCGACCTCTGTTACCATTTACCATGAGCGATACTGCATTGCCTAAAAATCTCGTCAAGTTAACCAAAATCATAGTTAGACAAGTAGCCTACCAATGGGAAACCGGGAGAACTCGTTACATCATGGAAGGGTATTATGACCCTTGGCCACATTCAGATTTGTGTAGTAATGTTAACGTCCGTAAGAAACTAGATTGTCCCATACATTAACTACTGTACTTGCAGCCAAGTTAGTTTTCATAAACGCAAACCCTCCCTCCGTCCAACGGGACCGGAGTCCAGCTGATACATGAATACAAGTGCCTCTGTGTTGATATCAACAAATTTTTGAAACTCAGCTGAGTTGAGAGAGTGCAGCCGAGCAAGGCATAGTGTTTCTAACATGGCTGACTTCTCATCGCATGTGTGTCTCAGACTATGACGTGGCATGCGGTGCTATGTAATAACTGTACGTACACAGCTCCGAGTTGTCTGTTAGAACATTAGACTGGTAGGTAGATGTACTCTACACAGCCAGTAGCGTACAAGAGACAAGGTACGAGTCATACAGCAATATACCTCAGACCTGCACAACTGCCACGTACTCAAAGTGTGTATAGTAGGTGCTGATACTGAACACCTTGAAAACAACCACCGCTGCTATCAGGTATTGAAGAATGGCAACAAATAAAACTCAACAACGACTAAGCAATGGAATGCTATAGACTGGGGAAACTGGAGTACCACGAGAAAACACGCCGACCAACATCACGTTTCCACGTTTGAAAAACCGGAATCTGATCATTATTTTATCTAATAGTACAACGACATCACGTTCCGACCGCGATTATTCACTATGTGAAGATACTGTTACAACGAAATTAACATGCTGTAGAAACCTCGGATCGAACACAGAACCTCACGAACAGTTAAGTAGGTGCGTAGCAACTATTTTACGGAGGTCGCAATCACTGAACCCCCACGGCCTCATTCTGTCAAAGTTCAATAAAATACCCAAACACCCAAGAAGTTGATGGAAGCTTCGACTTCCTGCCTCGCAACAGCTCGGTCTCCGGGAGCAGATGGGAAATCGGCGGAGACCAAACAAGTGACACTGAATGATCTAGAACCAATCAGAGGCAGCCTGGCGAATGTTAGCGAGATTTGTAAGTCCCACCTCTGCAGTCGAAGGTAGAAGCTGTCTGGCTAGACGTAGATTGTCAAGGTCACGTCTGGCCACAAATCTGCGACCTGCGCTGCCTGAAGCTGTGAAGGTTGTACGTCGTCATGGTGACCGTCAGATGTAATCTGTCGTGCACCAAGAACACAGACGACCTTGCACGCTCCTACAAGACAACAGACCCTGACTAAACTGCAAGTGTACTCTAGACGGGACTCCTTCGCGAGTTAGACTCTCCAGTCAACGACTGCTTCTAAGGAGACTTGCATACTCGCCTGTGTCACCCGACAAAGTTGTCGTCAGAGGTGCCTGATCTTCGCGAGAAGACCGTAGCTCCACCTTGTTTGAATGCCTTACGTGCACAACTGTACATCTGCTGCATGTTTATTGGCAACGTGTCTTTGTGCTGGGCCAATCCAAGGGCGTTATTTCAGGTTTTTCTAAGGGGGGGGGGGGCAAGATATTGTTTTCCTGCGACAGTGACCTTGTTGCATCTTTTTTTATTAATTAAGCATGCACAAATTAGAAACTTTAATAATAAAACTTTAGTTTTATGTGCTTAAGTTAGCATTATTTAAATTTAAAAATATAAAAAATATATTTATACACTTAAAATTCTAAATCCACCCCCCCCCCCCATGTGGCCCCAAATGACGCCTCTGGGGGCCAATCACAACAAGGTACTGGACTCTACGAGTCTGTGGTTTGTGGGTATAAGCCATCCAACACTTACCACGTAGTACAATCGCAAGTGTTAGCATATAGGCCTAACAAGTGGAGCAACAATCATGTACTTCTAGTTGCAGAGTGCCAGGATATCTGGTAATCTAGAACGTCACACCCCATGTGTGCCTACGTAGTGGTTAGCAGAGTACAGCTGCGGTCATAACATTTCTCCTTGGCAACAGGCATGCTCGTGCTGCAGTAGCTCTCGTTGCTGAGCTACATCTCCACTAACCCTGCGACAGTTGTTACCAAGTACACACAAGACTGCAGCCGTCTTTTTGAAGGAAAACAAATAGGTGGTCCATCTCGGACGTCCTTTGCTGGATGCTGATTTGTTCATTAAAGACGTGACTACTACTCTGTGAGAAAGCTGGTAGGGATGGAGGAGGGATGAGCGATTAAAAAATTTACAAAATAATTCTTTTGCAATGTGCTTTGGCACTTTTCGCGTGATCGTCTGGAATTTTCCCTACAACTGAACTAACGTCGTTGTTATTTGTAAATATGGGAACAGGAAGGGATGAGGCAAAAGACATAGTTCAGTCTCCTGAGGTTTATTGAAGTGAGGGGGCAGCCCCCCTCCCCCTGACATACCCTTTAGGACACGGGCCTGCTTCCTATGCAGTATCCTCTGTACTAGACTATTACCTATGCTATAAGTACAGGTCGGGACGCATAGGCCTTTCTCCAGCTTCACAATGTGGGCCGGATTGCGAGGTTCGCGTCCTGCCTGCTAGGTGTCACCTTCGTACTTATATCACTCTTAGGCGATTGTTTAAACTTCTTCACACTCCTCATTGCATCAACTACTTGTGATGACTTTTTAAATCGTTTTAAATTTCCTTCTTCAATACGCCACGCTTTTTAAATGCTTCAGTTAAAATTCGTTTATATGTAGGTAAATTTCGAAGTTTCGTGAACAAGTTGGCACGTCTGCTGTTTTGTTGCCTATGATATTACTACGAATAAGGTTAACTATACTACAGGTTAGATAAATCAATGTTAAAAGTTTGTCAAAGGGAAATTTGCTGCCGCTTGAGCGCTGGTGTCTGAAATTGGTGTAAACGGACCAATCTCAATGCTTGTCTGAATTTTAAGTTACATAAAGTTGACAATTTAAAACTCATTTTTGATTATTTTTACTTTATTATTAAGTTAAATTACTTCTGTCATTTCCAAAACAATTTCATTTTAATTTTACTGCAATTTCGTAATTTTTATGGTCCCTTAGCGATATCAGAGAAACTAGCGGAAGAATTTTTCCCTGTACCAAAATCTCCCACGAGAAAACTCATTTTCTTTCTAACCTGTAGTAGAACTAACCTTGCTACGAAGTACAGACAAGTATACTCTAGCGGCTATTCTTGGAACTACGCCGTATGGAGCGATTCTCGGAGCAAGTTGTTCTGACTTATAATAGTACTAGTCAGGGCCACGATTTTGTTGCGAAAATACTTCCGCCCACTTTGTTTCAGTGTCTCGCGTCCACATCGGCAGCTTGCTTCATGGGTATTGGCAGCTTGTCTTTGTTCAGTCACGTCTATCATATGACTGCACCAATAAGAACAAAGGTTATTGTGACTCCGTACGTCTGTAATTTACCACGGCAAGTGAGAATAAAATCATTCAATCACAGGCGACGTAGTAGAGCTGCATATATGCTCATAACGCATTGAAACCAAATGTTGCAAAATTATGTTCGCCATAAAATCGTTGGTCTAGTAATAGTGTAGGGAACGCCTGGCCACAGTGACTGACAGTACAATGCAGACAGACCAGCAAGGTTGAAGGTACGAGGAATATGGAAGACGACGACCTTGAGATTGACGTGGGAGAAGACGCGGAAGTGTATCTGCTGTACGTGTGTCGATGACGTCTGACGTCAAGGACGGCAACTGAACTGCACCGCCCACGTCACTGCCAACTGCCTCACACCTGCTTCCACAACTGCTAGTGTGCAGAATATTGCGCGCCTCAATTACATGACGCAGTTCTCTTCCTTTACCTAAGAGAGAGACAGAGATAGGAACATTGCGAGTTAGAGGCTCACAAGTGAAGGAGCTATAAGGGCGATGTTAATGCACACATCAAATGCTGCATTGTCTCAACGTGCCAAGCGCTAAATTAGCGTACAAAATTCCCGCCGATACACTTTTACTGTGGAACTTACCATTAGTCCCTATCACAGACAACAGCCAATATAATGATCGCGTGTGTCGGCCACAGACAATGACAGACAATCTGCGGCTGAATTACAATGATAAAATGTTTGTATAAGACTTATTTCTGAGGAAAGTAGATCAAAACTGTTATTGGAAATCTTTCTCATCAATTCTTCTGAAGCGAAACGTCTTAGTGTAATAAAACTACACCAAAGTAAACAAAAAATACAGTATGGTGATGTTTATTTGTGCTGCCCTCGGTGGAAATAATTGCTTTTCCCGACGAGAAGAAAATGATGGAGGTAACAAGTTACGTAATCTTTCT
>PNEQ01014387.1:0-38662 GCA_003012365.1 Medauroidea extradentata
GGGGGGGGGGGGGGGGGGGGTGAATGTTTATTGGCTGGCGTGGACAGTCAGGAGGGATTGTATCTATGTTTAGCAGCGTGTTTCTTACAGCACAGCACTAACAGAAAATTGCAACACAAACGATTTTCCTTAAATTTTAAATTTTTTTACTCTAATTTTTCATGGTTCCTCAAAAAAGGTTGTAAATTACCATTGCTATGCCACGTCGTGTATCGAACTGGGTAGCTGAGATGACACGCGGAGAAGTGTGAGAGGGAAGTTCAGGCAAGACGGAGCAATATGAAGTGAGGGGGAGCAGGAGGAGATAAGGCAGCGTTAGTCATCACGTCACACATATGTCTGTGTTGCGCGGGCAGCCTACGCACCCGGCGCGCGCTTCAACTATATTCCAGCCTAAGTTTCTAGCATTTTTAAACAGTTTTTTTTGTTTCACAGCTGCATATTACTAATTTATGATAACTGCATTATGTTATTGTTTAATGTACACATAATTATTTTTAATTAACATTTTTACTGCAATCTATTTCACTTTGCTTAGCTTTAATAAATTTTTAAAATATTAATTTTTCCACGGTTCCTGGAAATTATGTCGTTAGATCGCCGACGTCGTTATATCCGATGTCGTTAGATCCGATGTCGTTAGATCAGGGGTATACTGTATATAGAATTTGAAGTTATGATTACATTGTGTTGGCTCAATAAGTTAAGTGTTTGCAGTAGTGCTACTGTACAAGCGTTTTGGCAAAATTCACATTTATGGTTTTTCCGCATGCATAGTTTTGTACTATTGGTCCACTGAAAAACTACAGACCAGTGTTTCACTGTATTTCCAACATTAACAACTCCCAATGGACGACTTGAAGTACACGCCCCCTGACGTCACCGCAGGGGAAAAGTACTGTCGGAAACAAAGCTTGTTTAGAAACATGCTGATTTGTTAGTTGGTAATTGCAGAAAGCAAAAATGTTGCGCATTCATAGATTTGCACACAAGGGTAAAAAATGTTACATAGTTTAAATTTCATGGTTAATATACGCAAGTACATAAGATTAATGTTTACCTGAAAAAACGGCAAATTCCAAACAAATAATCAATTTTCTTGACGTACATCTCATCCGGGACAAGCCAAACAGCTAAATGAAGGTTATGTTCGACTGCGGTATCCATGGAGATTGGAATTGTATCCCACACCTGACTGAATCTCCGCCTCTTTTCAAGTAGTCCATTGCTGTGCCGAAGAGAGGATATTCAGCCAAATAAAGAAAACAAGGACTCTATTTAAGGTCATCCATGTCTAATAAGAAGTTACTACGACCTTTTTTTTTTTTTTTTTTTTTTTTTTTTTTTTTTTTTTTTTTTTTTTTTTTTTTTTTTTTTTTTTTTTTTTTTTTTTTTTTTTTTTTTTTTTTTTTAAGAAAGCCAAGCCTGCAAGAAAGCTTGCAGAAGTAACTTATTAGCCTCATTGAAACTTTATGTCCTTGTAAGTGAAAACAAATTCCACTATGTGTTCCTACCTTTGGACAGTGTCACATTGTGTATGACTGTCGGGCCGGCTGCTCGACTAGTGTCGCCTGTCACCCGTTTACCCTGAAGAATGGAAGAGGTGAGTGTGAGATGATTGTGGAGCAGCGACGGAATGAGAGAGGCAATGGAAATTGAAATCCCCCCCTGAAAACCTGCTGGTTAACTGCAATAATAATATAACACACGATACATACCTGGATTTGATTTTGCTTTTGATGAGAACAGTACCAAGTTTTAAAATATTTGTTTTTGAATTTTTAAAACCCTTTAAAATGGTGCAAATAATGAACCAAATATATCTTCCTATGCAAGTTTCGATGCTGTACAATATGCGAAAATTTTAAGATCGATGTTACAATAAAGTTTTTTGGATTTTTGGCAACAGCGTGCGTTGAAACAAGGACAGTGCTAACTGTAGTTACCATGCGTTGAAAAGAGAAAGCGAATGTCCATATAACCCTGTACTGCATTCTAAGAGTGAGACGTTCTGTAGTGTTGCAGAACTTGCACATTAGCATTTTATCACTTACATAAATCCTGTCGTTCCGAAATTCATTTGCTGTGACGCTCACTGTAACTTTTGTTTTCTGTGTGATAAAAGAAAGAAATAATGATCAAAGAAGCAAATTTCATGTAACCTCAAAATAACATTGTTTTTGTTACAAAAGTTAAGCCAAACAAGTGAAAAATAAAAAAGCAGTAGCACCAACTATGTAAACGTGCACATCCTGGCAATGTGAGATTTTTGTTTTAAATTATTGTATACAACGTTAGTGTAAATGGTAATTTGGATAGATTTTGTTGCAACGTACAGAATTAAATGCAAAAGTAGGAATATTTTTGTTCATAGATATTGCGGGAACAGCAGTCGTTATATTTTTGAAAGTTTCAATCGTTTTGCCATTGTGATGTCAGCCATAATTGTTTATATTTTCGTTCGTGTTGCTGATGCAGAGACGCAGGTAATCTATAAAAAAAATAATCCTTACAAGCAACAAAATTACAAGGAATAAATTTTCCTTTGCTGTTAGAATAATAAATTGTGAATTTCGTTACATAGTCAAGTGCATTTTGTTGTATGCTATTTAAATTGCCAAGTTTCGCGAGACATCACGATTTAGTGAATAGTGTATTTTACATTAGTTTGTGTTTTAACGTGTATTTCAGTGTTATTTCTTGTGGATTAGCACAAAATCGTGGCTCTAGCTATGGGTAGTGAAACGTGTAAAGTAAATTGTTGTATAATTATTAACCTACCTTGTCGGTTTGCGACGTAATTTGACGAGACATGAGGCAGTTCGGACATAGTGAATTATCTGCAATTAATGTGTATTATTCTCCGCAACTACGTTTTGAACACTTTCACGTAAACAGAAGCTTTTACGTACCTTATAATCCACTTGTAATAGTTTGGAATATTTTACTACGCAGTTGAACTTTGTAAACATGAGGTATCTTTGCCATAGACTCGTTGTGAACTAAGCAGAGAAACTGGTGCAGACAGTGCAACTAGCCTCGTGCCACACTAGCGTGCTGAAATGACTGTTTCTGAGCATCAAGAAAATATTACCAAGAGTTGTAATAACTATTTTTCCCTTTAAACTGTGAATTTAAGAAAGGAGTTTTGTATACATAATTATTATTGTATGTAGTGTGTTGCAGAGTTATTGTATTGTACTTTGAAATTTCGGGTTTTCAGCTAATTGTATTTATTGACTGAAGTTGTTCTTTAGCCATTTTGTAAGGACTATATTTTGGCTTATATTCTTGCTCGTTTCTAGTATTTGTATCCGTGATTTTTTTGTATGTGCGTTTAGTCGGCTTCAGGCGTCATGTGAGTGTTATTCTTGTCTTTCGTCGTTGTAAATGTGGAATGGGTTGTTATGCTGCAGGATTAATTTTGGCGCCTTATTTAGTTTGTCATTACGTTTTTTCTTGAGTTGAAGTCCTGTAACATGGTGGCCCACGTCCTAGTCTCTCGTTAGTGTTTTTGCTCTTTGTCATGGGTTGTGTGTGTATTTTGGGGCGTGTGTTCCCCCGAAGTGTACTTCCTATAAGTATAGGGGTTAATTACGTTATGTGAGAGTATTGTGTGTATTCGCTACTGAGGTATAGGACTCAGTTAGCATTTGTAGTTCTTGTTCAATTTAGTTTCCTAGAAGGATGGGGCTAGCTAATGTGTAATATTTGTATTTGTCTTATGTACTACTCCCTTTTCAGCAATCTAGCCTAGGGCTTCGTTATGACTGATAAAGTTCACATTAACTTGATACAGTTCTCGTGCCTTTAAAATGAATTTGGTAAATTAATGTTTAGTGTTATCTTTGTATTTTGTATTTTAATTTCTAATGTTTCTACTTCTGTTGACGATTTATTGAGTTTGTAAAATGTTTAAGGTTATGTTATCTTTTGTTACGTTTGTTTTGATTTGAATAAATCCCTATTGGGATTGAACCCGGAACTTTGATCTTTTCCTTGAAGTTAAAACTTCTTTTATGTTTTACATGATTGGAATTTGAATGTGGTTTTGTTTGCAACTATTGCTAATTTTTAACAGCTTAGGTATTACTGTACTGAGTATTTTGTCAGGCGGTCCACCCACCGGGCATAGGCCTTATTTAGTTTTCTCTTTAGTTTTTTAATGTTATGTTTAAATTTTTATTTTGTAATCATCGTATTAGTTTCCCTGTGTTTCCAGGGTTGTTAGTTTCATTATTTTGTTTGCTGTAATGTAGATGGATGCTTGGCCGTTGCCAGTATTTAGCTTCATGTAAGTAGTATTTAATTCATTTGAGTTTATAGTTAAATTTTGGTTTCATCCTTAATAGTTTTTTTTAGCAGCAGTACCATTGTTGGGAGTTATAAATGCGTGCTCGGCCTGGATTGTTGTTGACCCAGGTCAGTGTAGCGGCCAGGCATCCAGCTGCCGCGTAGTTCTATTTTTAGCATAGCATGGTTTGTTTTTATTTTTTTATTGTGCTCTGGTTGCACGTGCGCCATGCTCCCAGTGTAGGAGAGAGACAGAGATACTTACGTATGCGCGGGCCGGCGCCAGCCAATAGCAGACGTTGTTTAAAACCTAAATGGTGGATTTTATACAGTAAATGTAATTCTTATGAATAATAATCATGTAAATGTTTAATCGTTAGGGTATTTTTTTTTTGCTTGATAAGTAATGTGTTTTATTTTATTTAGGTTGTGATTTTCCGTTTTTATGTTTCGGTGGGTGGCCACCAGAGGCGGCAGAGAGAGTGAAGGTTGGTGGCGTGGGTCCGCCATGTTGAGGGGTCTGTGTTTGGAGAACTTTGGTGCGTGTCAGACGTGTTCAAACGCCTCGTGCGTTTTTAGTGTCGAAGGAGAAGGAAAGATGGGCGATAAGGTTGTGATGTGGGGTGTAAGGCGGACTTTAATGTATCGGGGCGGTGACCCCGGAGCTAGTTTTCCTGTATTTTGTTGAAAAGTTTGATTGATGGAGTTTTGTCTGTATTTTTGAGCTCTACTACGTTTACGCTTTCACTCTCTCTGAAGCATCACTGGATTCTTTAAAATTTATAAAGTAATCATGTAAACAGTCGTTGAACAGTCCTTTCGGACTACTGTGGGACTTTTGTTAGATTTTAACCGCAGTTTGAACCATGTAACTAGAGAGATGAAAACTAAGTAATTAGATTATTTCCGAGCTCAAAACTAAGTGTTGTCAGTCTCTACTATGGACTAGTTCCGTTACGAATTTATACACCCTTCTTTAAGGATCAGACATTTAACTGACCAAGTTGGTCCAGTAATGTAAGCATCTTTACTCCCCCGACCCGTCACAATTTGAAGTTACGACATCCTATTTTGTTTGGTTTGAGGATTAACTTTGCTTAAGTGTTCTTGCAAGTACATAATAGGGATTCACAACCCATGTTCTTCCTTCTTTGTAATTTGTTACCGTAACCATTAGTGAGATGCTAGCTCATATTTTTGGGTGGTGATGGTATAATTATTTGTTTTCTGACTGTTAGTTTTACATAATTTTCAATACTTGAAGTTTGTCATACAAATGCTAATACACGACACCTCTGTTTTTAGTATTGTATTGCTATGTCCACGTACAGAGAGAATCATTTTGGTTAAAGAACTGATTCTGGGCAAGACTTGAAAGTAGTCATTTATCTGTTTCATGTACAGATGCTTATGTGCACTATGATTTCAGTAAAATCTAATCCCCATATTTTTTTCATATGCTCTATTACAATGATTTCCTGTAGATCTAGAACTAATATATGTATGTGGTTTGTGAGTGCAGGTGTGGCAGATGGCAGAGAATATTTACAATGATGAGGAACCAGAAACACCAGCCTCTGAGCTAGAAGCTGGAGCGTCATAAGTACAGTAAGACAACTTCCTTCTGCTGAAGGGTTGTCTAGTACAGTATTCTCAATGCTGTCTGGAATTTGAAATGAGACTTTGGTGCGACAGTTGTTACAGTTGCAGATCAGTTCGTGAGCAGTTGATTTCCATTTTATGTTTAAGTAGGGTTGTGCAAGTTTTTGTTTAGACATCACTCTCACGTATTGAATGTGTTGAATGTTTGTGGTGAAGTGTCGCAAGAAAGCAAGGAAACTGTTTGCAGTGCTTGTATTCTATAATATTTGAGACTGACTCCTGAAATTGTGCTAAACCTTTTTTGTAAATTTTGTGCAGTAGTATTAAGGATATTGTGTTAGAAATTATTTACGTTCAGCAAAATAATTTTTTATAAACTGGAAATAAAATTGTTTGCTTTATAGTTTAGCACCTTAAGTCTTGGAATTGTGGTTAATGACATTGACTGACCAAATGTAATTTTTCCTGTTCATTTATCAATGTTAATAATAGCTTAAAGGAACAAACATTATATGTCTAGTTTTTGTGTGTATGTAAATGATTGTACTTATATTGTCATACCCATCTGAAGTTTTTACAGAAATTTGCTGTGTTTTTCTGAAAGTCCAGTTAGGACTAGTGAAATAATCGTAATACAGTGGTTGTATGTTTGTACAGATTTTTTGAATGATGATTGCATACACTTTTCTCATTATTTTAAAATAAAAGTGATCTGTTGTAAATTCCAGGTTTTTTATAGGTCTTAAATTGTTAAAAGAATATATAAAAACCACAAACCCTATGAAAGTTCACAATCTCCTTAAAAACGCCTTAATTTTGATTCTCAGAGAAGGATATGAACCATGAGAGAGACTATGCCACAAACCTGCGGTGGGGATAAGGGAGAGGTAGTATGCAGTTGTTTAGGCCTAATGGTACAAAGAGTCTTCTGAAGCTACTCCCTAATGACATGCTGCTCCTCGAACCCACAAGTCCATGGGCCGGTATACACAAGTTTGTTGTCATTGGTGGGAATTGTTGCTATTCTTAATGGGCGTGGTCTTCCATTTATTTTTAAGACCAATTTATACAACAGGAATGACATGCTCTGCAACTGTGTTGTCTTGCAGCAGGTGAATGACTGTAAAAATATCTTGGCTTTCTCATAGCTCTCACTTGACAGCCTTGTATTACAACTCCTGTACTCCATTGTCCTAGTCAGACAAGGTAACATTAGACACTTGTAAAGAAGAGGTCTCACTCGCCAGATAGATGGTTCTCTACTCACCAGTACTCAGATGCAACCAATGTTTTGTTAACAAATGCATATGTCTGGCATTTCACATGTCTTGATGTGATAAAATGTAAGATCATGGAAAAATGAAATGCGGTGATATGGGGGAAAAAAAACAAGCAAAAATTGGATAAAAAAATGCGGCAGTTGTGACTTGAAATGAGCGGCTCCAAATAATGCCTGAAAAAAGAGGCAGACTGCCCAGCATAGCTTATGTTATGCCACCTTTGAGAAAGCCAATTAAAGGGAAATTCTTTCTCCAGGAGAACCTACCCTACCACTTCCTCTCTTAAGTGCTACTTGTACCAAAAAGGTCACTTCCTCTACCTACCAAAACATCCCATATATACCTCCCCTACATCCCCTCCCCTTCCACTACTCTCTTGGGTTTCAGCCAGTCACAGCCCGTATAATGCCTAGGTACCATTCGTACCAAAATGGTCATCCAACCAACCCTAGCACAGGATACCTTCCTTGAGACCTCCCTCAGTCAAGAGTCCTAGCACAACCTTCGGGGGCGAAGTGTGTGCTGTTCAAATGCACCTTAAGCCAATTTATTCTCCAAACTGAGAATGTACATACCTGCTTCCACTACTCCGGCCGTCTTGCAGCTGCCACACACGACGGCACGGGATGCACCTTTGGCACTGCTGACATCTCCATCCATCTGTGAGCTGTTATTCTCAACAGTCAGCATTGTAGAAATGCACACGGCACAACAGTACAAACGCGCATTTGTTACATTTGCCACGGTCCGTTTTAGCCAAAAAAAAAAAGTCACTGTAACTGTTTACTGAAATGAAACCACCAGTTCACTATATAACTTGTATTATACACATATTTTTGCAGTAAAATTTGTAGCAGACTATGTAAACAAAGCACTTTCACTGAGACGTTTAAAATTAAGTTGCAAACAACTGGAGAGCGTTTGCTTTATCAGGCAACCAATGCATAAGACCAGTCCTTCTTTGCGAACAATTCCTAACAGTTTGTAAACAATTTGATCACTAAAATAAGCCTCGCTGCTACCATTAATAGCCCTGAGTCTCCTCTTTGCAATGACATCACACATGACTTTGTATCTTTTATAGATATTAGGATATTAAACAATACATAAAGACTTAAAAATGTAAATTTTGGTACACTGCAGTTGCCATATTGGTCTGTAAAATCAATAACTTCAGAATAATTCCAATTTTTTTTTTTTTTTTTTCAAAATGGGTCAGCAACCACCCTTGGGTGATTTTCCATGGAATGACCCAAATGTCAACATTGTGCACAGATAATTAATGTCTCCCATGACTCGACTCTATGCAAGGTTTATGTGGCATGCTGGTATGGTGGGCTCTACTGCTACATTCATTTGAATTTAAGGTATAACACATCCCAAGGAGAGACAATGAGTGGCTGGCTTTACTGTCACGGGATCCGAACCAGGGTGAAACGCTCATTGACGACGTTGATACAGAGCGAATGATTCTGCCTGATCACAAGGGAGTTGAGCCGATCGTGGGAGACCGCACTGCTATGAGAGGGTCTCGGCACATGACACTGTGCATCAATGTAACCACAGCAAATGCAGACACCTCACTAGGCCTGGCCGGCCTCCGCAGTACAGTTGCTTAGGCGCCGGTCCATGGTGCTAGAGGACCAAGGTTCTAATTTCGAATCCCAATTCGGGCATGGCTGTAGTATTGTTCCTTCACCTCACTTCACCCTCACTGGCTATTAAGACCTCTCATTTTAAAATGGCCATGAAACCCTCTATCAGTGGCGGATTTAAGCACTTATCTTAGGGGGGGGGAGTGTGCCTTAAGAAGTAGATTTATGCACGCCACAAACCAAGAGGGGGGTCAACCCCGGAAAATATTTAGATTTGTAGGTGCAAAATGGTGAAATTTAAGGAGTTTCCAGGCAAAAAATTTGAATATACTGCTTTTAAAAAAACGGTAATATGTTTTACGATAAATTATATTTTTAAAGAGAAAACATATGTGCTGACTTTTGTTTGTTTGACTGGGGCGGTACCCAGTTAATAACCATAAATTCTAAGCAAGTATAGTAAATTACAGATATAATAATATACATGTCAGGCGACGATTGATTCTTCTCGTCATCGTGCCGATATTATCTATGTAGGTTACAGAATTTTATTTAGGAAAACATAAATGTATATACTGTGTCTTAGTGGAAACAGCAGGTAGGTGTAAGCGCCTTGGATTTCTCGCCCAAACTAACGCTCATGTAACCCCCTACCTGTCGGATGGGAGGGGAGGACAGCCAGCCTATAGTGGTTAAGATACAAATGTTAAATAGTAATGTAAATTAGGATATAACGAATTGTAGACATTAAGAATAACATGTAGGGTATTTGTCAAAGTGCAGCTGAATAAATCAAATAATTGTGTAATACAGGAATGGCAGGAAGTTGCTGTCCTCGAGTGGCGGGGCCTTATTTCGGAAGTTGTCACCTGATTGGCTTGATTGAACCAAAGCCTGCAGAGCAAGCGAAGAGCATGGCTAGGTTGTAGACAGATTTTGGGACAGACGTTTTTGAGCTGCGGAAGACAGCGTTGAGATGCAGATAACGGCGGGCTGGCTGCCGCCGCAAAGTGTCGGTTCAGGCGCCGGACGCCTATAGAGAGACTGTGTTGAATCAAGGGATCGACGGGTCGGGGTGATACAGCCTGTCATCTACAGTTCATGCGTCGGGATGCCTGCGAGTTGAGGTATTCGGACCGGTTATGTAGAAGTATTGCAAAGTGTTACTAGTTACGGCGGCCGAGAGGAGAGCACAGCTCTGTTGTCCACAGTACAGTGTTGCAACTTCACAGCTTTACAAAACTTCGTGAATCTGTAATTGATTAGACGAACATTTCAAACTGTACTGGCGCTACAAAACGCACAAGAGTGTATTATTTTTTTTTTTTTTTTTTACAAAATTGCTTCACAAAAAACTGGGTGTGCACGTGCACTTGTGTACTTATATGCCGGCCGCTACTGGTCATAAGTGTCACTCATCTGATATAAATCTTATATTAATTCACGACTATGTCTTGCGACCACTCTATCTTCTCGCCAGTATGTCAGAATCATTATAATATAGTTTTCGTAAAGGCATCGTCGCCGTATCAAGTTTTATGAGGAAAATTAGTAATTTGTATATACTGTACTGTGTTTTTGTGAACTCGAGCAGGGGCAGGGTAAAGTGTCTGGGGCTTCTCGCCCCACCCACGTGCAAGCCACCCCCCAAACTGCTGGTCAGAAGGTGAGGGAAGCCAGTCAATAGTTTTTAAGACATTATTGTGATATAATATAATTATATTAATATAATTATTTAGTAATTGAGAGATGAGGAACATCAACGATAAAGTAACCGATTTATTTAATTGTATGTAGATAGCCAAAATAAATTAAATACTTATTTAATAAATACGACTCTGGCGGGAAATTCTTGTCCTCGACAGGCGGGGCCGTCGGTCAGAGGCTGGCTTCTGATTGGCCCAAATCGAACCGGAGCTTAAGGGCCAAGTGACTGGGATTTTTGGCGCGAAGGAGAAGCCAAGCGGAGCCGCGGTAATAGTTTAGGGGCAGTCGTCAAGCCACGACGACAGGGCAGAGTGCCACCATGAGGGGTCGAAGTTAGGCATCGAGAGGCCTTAGAGAAGAGGCAGACATCGGCAAGCCGCGACGACAGGAGGGCAAATTGCCACCGTCAGGCATCGAGACGGTAGAGAGCTGCAAAGGACAGCGGGCTGGAGTGCCATACTCGTCGAAACGTTGGTATATAAAGATTTCGTCGAGCCGCGAAGTATTGCGGCCCGGGGTGGCATCATTGTTGTCGTTGTTTTGGCCGACAGGACGCCATTAAGTAAGATGTCGCCAAGTCACGAGTTATGTCAGACCGAGACGCCTGCAAGTGTTATTTAGAGATTTATTCCAAGACGCGGCAGTTAATATATCAGGTAGTCGTCGGGATCTCTGCGCACACAACTTTCATGAGTCGTACCGATAATTCTGTCACAGTAACGGTCCGTCATGAGAGGACAGCTATTACGCGCTACCTGGGGAAATTACTTGCCAGCTTTTTAAATTACCATACGGGAGTGACCAGAACTTCAACTAATTAAACATTGAACCAAATAAACATCTTTATAAATATTCAAACAACAGGTCGCAACAGTGGCGAGCAAACTTAGGGTTTCATGGACCGTATGCCTGAGATACGACTCTTGTTCAAGCTGCAAGTAACTGGAATTGATGATGGAGTGTCCAGCAACAGGAACGGTAATGAGAAATGTTTACGCGATACCGTCAGTCTGAACTGTTGTGTGCACACCACCAAAACGAGGAGCACACAGAACTGCATCAAACCGTGAGTGCTGTGAGCAAGAGTCGATCGCAGGACGAGCGATGAGATACACTGCGACAGAGAACTGCATCGCAGAGAAATTACGTGACATCACATCAGCAGCTGTTAGACACGTGTCAGAGACTACAGCGACGGAGAGGTGCTTGGTGCCTGGACTGGGTGTCGAACGGCGGCCTCCTGTCTTCGTAGCTCGGCGGCGCGAGGGTCCACACTCCATCAACAGCATCTAGGCGACGTCTACAGATTGGTGAGATTAGACATCCATTATTATCTACTTTCAAATTTTCAGAACCATCACCGGGTGCACCAGAGATCGATGGCCTCCGCTTCGAGTGTGTGTACCTGTAATATATCAGCTGTGCGTCGAAGGTCACATAATTGCCAGTGTTAATTGTTTTTTGTGTGTATTTACATATTTCACAGTAAGAAACGCCTGACGGCATTTATATAACTAGAACTGGTCGACTTGCCTTGGTAGTAATGGAACAGCAGAATAATTGGTCAGCTGAGGACGAGATATCTTTGAGTTTGTATATGGGGTAGAATATTATGGCATCAACAGACAAAGGTTCAGGATTGTCAGGTGATGTGGCGTGTAGCTCCGATACGAGAGAAGAGAGTTAGGCAGGTCAGGGTAGCAGAGACAGTCCACAGATGGTACAAGGTAGCCCACTAGGTGATTCACAACTTCAGTGTTTCGTGTTGCAAATGCAAGCAATTTTAGAGCAGCAGTCAGAGCAGACAGGAGTAATGCAAGAGCAGATGCGGGAGCAGATAGGAGTAATGGAAGAGCAAACATGGGAGCAGATGGAACAAATCCAGGGGCAAATTGAGCAATAAAGGTGTGATACAAGGGCAAAAATTAGAGACACAATAAGTGGGTACATCAGCCAGGTTGAAGATAAATTACAGGCCGTTGAGAATCACTTAGAGGGACAAGGGGAAGAGCGGTATGCCACATTAACAACAGAGATAAGCAGTGTGGAAAGTAAAATTGACCATCATTAAACAGCCTGTGTAGAAATTGATCATGCATTGCACGAACAGGCAAATGAATAGAACGCCAGAGTAATATCGCACGTTAATAAGACTACAGTACAATTAGAGAATGTTTAAGAGGAGGCTAAGAAAACATCTGCGGAAGTGAACATTTGGGGCAGCATGTAGCTGTATTAGAGACTGGCAAGCCATCACACACACGCAAGGTATGGTGATTGCCCCATTTTCAGGTAGATCAACGCATGCCCACCCATTTCATTTCATTAAGCGCATGGACCAGTATTTTCAGAATGCGTGTGTACCCGAAGCACTTTAAGGTAAAAGTTATTTCTCTCACGACTCGTAGACTCTGCAGAGATATGGGGGCAGCAAATATCAGAAAAATGGGATGGATATTTGCTGTGTCGTAAAGCGTTCATGAAGCGGTATTGGAACATCCTCGAACAAGATAAGCTGATTCAGGAAATATTCCAAGGTTGTTACCAGCCCGACAGTGGAGTCAGTATGGCGGGCTACTTAAGGGAGTAGGTTGTGAGGAATGCAAGTTTCTGGACATGCCATTTTCCCAGGAATGATTAGTACACTACCTAATCAGACAGTTACCCCATTATTTACATGATGCAGCTATCACAGCAGGGGTCAACGATTGCGGGGCTCTTATTGAGATAGTGAAGATGTTTCGAGTATCACTCAGTAGGTCTAGTGCGCTACCCAGCAAGGGAGTACAATCACTCTAAGGTTGCAGGACTTTAAGCCGTGGATAAACAAAATGCCGAGAGAAAGGATGACGAGAGGCCCGCCTTATCACAGATTCGACACGCCCCAGCGGGAACTGCAGGAAAGGAAAGAGAAAGAGTGTCGTCCTTCAGCGCATCCACACAGTAAAAGTACACAACCACACTCGAACCAGGGAAACTTTTAAAAGCCCTTGGACCCGCAGTTGGGTAACGACGACAGGTTAGCGAGGTTAGTACAAGGATTCATAGATGCGAACTCGAGATGTATGTGGATGAAGTGACAAAGCCGGAAGACACAGAGATAACATCTGACACATCGTGGATTGTGCCAAAAAAAGTCTCCGTCCTTCAATATACAAGTAGGTATTCTATCCGTAGAGGAAATTGTCGACACAGGCGCACAAGTCTCCGGGATAGATACGGGGTTTATTGACGACTTGACACGTTTATGGCAAGGGAAAGAAATGACAGTCATCACTGTAATAGATGTAACGTCGACAGAGCATGAGCACGAAACAAGATGGCAACACACAGGTTGAATCCACTATGTGAGCGCACCGCTCAAGAGATGAACAAGGACCCGCACGCAGGAGACTGTGGTAGCGCGTACAACAGATTGTCGCCAAGGCAGCAGGTTGGGACTAACACGCTTCTCGACAGTCATAGATATGTCTATCTCGAGTGGCCTGAGAACGTAAAGTCTTATGACAGCAAATTTCGCATAAGTCTGGTATCGAATGCAGACAGGTCTCGTAAAATAGGGATTGGGTGCATAAGAGCTTAAGGACCTGGGTTAGGCAGATATGAGATGAGTTTGAAGCCAGATGTGTACAGTATTGTTTTGAATTTTCAGTGTTTTCGGCGTACAGTAAATGCAGTAGTGTAATGTAAGATAAGATAGGATATAGTGTAGTTGTAATATTGTCTGTTGTGTAACGTTTAAGTTTTTGAGAGCAGCTGCTTGTAGGGGCTGACCATCATTTGTCAGTAGTGTCAGGGGTCTTTTGTCTAGAACAGCTCGCAGAACGCACACCAGGGGGTAGACGACTTTCAGCTTAGACCGGGACAGGGAGTTAGTTATTGCCGTCTTGGCCAAGTGTTAAAAGACCTGCCCGGCCATTAGCAGACAATAGGAAATTGTCAAGTGTAGGAGGTTCGCGCTTGTGGGCTCAAATGATCAAGTCAACCCCCACCCACTAAAATGGCGTCAGACGGCCCCGGACTGAGCTAACGTCTTGTAAATACGTGACCATCCCTGACAAAGTGAAAGAAAAGAAAAGTGTACAAGAATGCAAATTATACTACGAAGAGGGACATGGAATTAGGGTTAGGAAGATAACATTCATTTTGTAATTTCATTAATTCATGATAATTTGTGTGTAGTTTTAAGGAATATTGAGGGATATTAGGTATTTTTCGGTGGCTAGGACTCTTTTGCGCCCTGCACACTACATTTCAGGTCACAAATGATCCCCGAGGGTGATGTAACTCGCCCACATGGTCGCCATCACGATTAATTCTATTTTATAGTTATAAGTGTTACTCATATGCTATAAATCTCTTATTTATTCGTAACTATGTCTTGCGACCACTATCTTCTCGCCATGTCAGGATGACGTACATAATATAGTTTTCATAAAGGTATCATTACCGTATCAAATTTTATAAGGAAAAATAGTAATTTATATATATTGTGTCTTTGTGAACACGTGGAGGTACTGGGTAAAGTGTCTGGGGCCTCTCGCCCCACCCAAGCGCAAGCCACCCCCCAAACTGTAGGACAGGAGGGGAGGGGAGCCAGCCAATAGTTTGTAAGATGTGATTGTAATATAGTTATGTAGTAATTATGAGATAATGAATATCAACGAGCCTGTAACCGTTTTATGTAATTGTTTGTAGGCAGCCAAAAGAAATGTATGTAGTATTTATTTAATAAATACAGCTCTGGCAGGAAATTGTCCTCTAGGGGCGGTGTCTTCAGTCGAAGGCTGACTTCTGATTGGCCCAAATCGACCCAGAGCTTGTGGGCCAATTGACGGGGATTTTTGACGTGAAGGAGAAGTCAAGCGAAGCCATGGTAATAGTTTGACAGTCGTCAACGAGTCGCGAGAGACATCGGTGAGCCCGTGGTGGGAATATTAACAGGTGGAACCGTGCGCATGTTCCCCCTCCACTTTCTCTGCTACCTCCCCTCCATTGTGAAGTCATGCGAGTTGCAAGGCATATTTACGAAATATTGGCAGATACATCGAGCGTCCAAAAAACGTTCAAACTAAACTCGTCAACAATCAAAAACCATCCAGTCAAATTACTTCGAAATTTTTGCACCGTATTTGTGAACTGTTGTGCTAATAATGCTATCTGTTAATTTTCATTATGCAAATTATTATATTTTTAAAAAATTGTCTTAACAATGTACTGTACATTATTGACTGAAAAATGCAGGGCCAAATATATTTGAATTAGTTAGGTCGTATCAGTGAACGAAAGGAAGAGGAAACTCAAAATGTAATTTTCATGCCCCCCTCGAAAGGTTTGGAGATAAGCTATAAATTGGCGGCAGGTAGAACACAGAACAGTTAAGACGCCCGCGTTCGAGATCGACGAACCGACCACAACTTGTCCCTTGATTTACATACACTGCATTTCGTTTGTTAATTTCAATTCTGAATATCATATTCGTTATAAAGTAACCAACTTTTGGTAACACTTATTGCTATACACCAAATTAAATAAAATTATTACAAAAATTTAATTTTTTAACTATCTTCCTCATTTACATATTTTTCTTTCTTTAATTCTTAGACCTACAATAGCAAAGCACAATAGTAGAAAAAAAAGGTGAATGTTATCACATTTTCTACATTCAGTACATAGGAACAGAAATCAATACTCCTCTCATACTTTATAACCAAAACTAAACTGGATGTGATTTGTGTTGTTTTCTGCGATGAAATTTTTTTTGGCAAATCAGCGGAACAAATGAGTTTTCGCATGCACTCCTGTTTTAGATTTGTGTACTTTTGACAGTAAATCAAACTCATAGCTTTTCGTACAGTAAGATAGCATGTTATCGAAGATACTTGAATGCAACACAAATAAGTTTTCATCATAGATTTTCATTAATTATGAGTTTCATTGAATTCCACAAATGAAAGTTGATTTAAAAATTCTCTTACCAGATTTTTTTATTGCAAAACTAAAATATAATTTTGGAAATATGTCGGAATAAATCAGTTTACAGAGTAAATATATGCTATGTATCATTATGAAGAATGTTATTATTGAGACCAGATGAAGCTGTGGATATGATATGATGAAAATGCAGTCATATTGTCAAATGATATATTACATTATACTTTGATTTTATTTTACGGATCAGGTTTTCGGAAGGGATACCTGTATACAGAATGAATTGGGATTGCGTTTGTATAATATTAAATTCTCTCTAGCTATCTACCTTTTAATATTCCCGCTAATTTTATATTAAATGCAATAAGAATATCGTTAAAAATAAAATTCTTCATCATGCATGAATTTAAATAACTTACCATCGCTATGTCACGAAGAAAATACAAATACAGCAGTTTTTTTCTAATAATCAAGGAAACAAATTTTTCTGGTGTAAATAATTAATGAAAAGGGTTTCTTAGTTAAAGCTGAGACTAAATTCTTCTTAAAGTTGTTTGTTCGGATTAAACGTGTGCTATTGTGAGTCAAACTTGCATTTACATCAGTATATAATTAGCACTGTTATTTTAATATGCTCTGTAATATTTATGGTGCTACTATTTAAAAATTAATCCCAAGAATAAATTTTATAAGAAGATTTAGTAACTACATTTGAGTATATCGAAATTTATGTCTCAAAAACTGTTGTGGAAGCAGATGAATTGTTTTGCCAGTATCGGAAACGTAACGAATTAAGATACATGAAACTAACAACAAAAATGTGTTTAATTACACACTTCCTTAAAATATTTAATTTCTACCGAAATCGAAGTTAACTCATTTATTTTAAAAAATATGTCTATACCTACTTGGAACGAAGATTTCCATGTTACATATTTGATTTTATGTTAATCACATGTAAATTATATGCACGTTTAGTTTACTATCCCACGAGATAGGAACAAAATATGACAACAGTATAAATAGTTATCTCCAGCAAAACAGTATTTACATATGTCTATTACAACGTAGTACCATTAATTTTAGTCTCCTTTAGGTTTTTTTTTTTTTTTTCACGAACAACATAAGCTATATCAATGATATTGTAATAAATCACGCTACTTGGAACAAACAGTGTATGTACTTGAAATTATGGTTCATGTGCTTTTTATAATTTTTATAACTCTCCCAGTTATATTTGACAATTTTCGCATGATCTGTGTTATGTTTGAGGAACTGAAACGATACGTCAAATATAAATTCATTGATTATCGAGTTTTATTTTAAAGTGTAGTACAGGGAAACTTTATTATTATTATTTTTTTTAGTGAACTTCTCAAGTTCGTAATACGGAGAAAGAAGCATATGTGCTATTTATTATTGAGATGTGTCTCGACTAGTTGTCATGCATATGTAAAATATGTACATATGTTCTGATGGCTAGAAAATTATTATAAATTAATAACTTATAAAAATTAAAGCCTTATGGTGTTGCAATAATGTATTGAGACAAAAAATAGAAAATTTTAATGCGAACATTATAACTGTAATTTGATTACTTCGTAAATATTCTAAGATAAAGACAGTGAACATTAAATATTTTAAGAAATATATAATTAACAAACTGAAATGAAAAAGTTATGCTATAAAACTGAAATTATTATAGGAAATGTAGTGCAGATAAATCGAGGGAGAAGTTCAGATAGGGTCACTGATCTCGAACGCGAGCATCTGAATGTTCTGTCTTCTACCAGCCACTAAAATTATACCGTATCTCACAAATCTTCGAAGAGGGCATAAAAATTACAGTTAAGAGTTTCCTCTTCCGCTGGTACCACCCACCTATCTAGAAAAATCAAAAAGTTTCTAACTTAATATAATTTTCCCTGCAATTTTCTGTCAGTAGTCAACAGTACATTGTTTTGATATTATTTTTAATATTAAAATAATTTACGTAAAGAAAACTACCAGATTTATTCTTTGGCAGGACACTTCATTAATATGTAGCAAAAAATTTTCTAGTCATCTGACTGAATAGTTTTCAATTGATGATGAGTTAAGTTGAAGAATTTTTTCGGCCGCGTGGGCACAGGCCAGTACGCGCAGTACATGGTGTAGCATACTGACTTGTGGACGCGTGCGACTTCAGACGTATACTGACTTGTGCTAGATTTCTGTCCCATGCAACTCGCGTGACATCATAGGTAGCTGTGCAGTAGGGTGCGAGTTTTGGCGGCCGGACGGTTCCACCTGGTAATATTCCCACCACGGGCGAGCCGCGATGACGGGAGGGCAGAGTGCCACTGTCAGGCGTCGAGACGCTATAAAGCCGTGAAGGATGGCGGGCCGGAGTGCCATCGTTGTCGAAACGTCTGTGTATTAAGATTTCGTCGAGTCGCTGAGTATTGTTGCCCGGGGTGTCATCATCATCGTAGTCGTTTTAGGGGTCAGAACGCCATTAAGTAAGATATCGCCGAGAGATGAGATACGTCAGACCGAGACGCCTACAAGCGTTCTGGAGTGACATTGCAAGACGTGGCAGTTAATATATCAGGTAGTCTTCGGGGTGTCCGCGCACGCAACTTTCATATTTAAGATTCATACCGATAATTATGTCACAGTAACTGTCTGTCACGAGAAACGACGACGACACGCTACCCGGGAAAATGACTTGCCAGCTTTTTTTTATTGTACCTGAGTAACCAGAACTTCAACTAATTATACATTAAACCTAGCAAACATATTCATAAATAATAAAATGTGTATCGCAAACTTCATTCACACAGAAAAATAATTTCAGTATTATAGCATAGGTACAGTATTCCAGTTCTGATCTTGTGATGACTCAAATCACATTCTACATATATAAAAATTTTTAACACAAACTTACCAAAATTATGACATTAAAAATACTACAGTTTTGGGGTTTACACCTCTTAACATAAGCAAACAGCTTTTTACGTAAGCAGGAATTGTACCTATTAAGGTTATCTACTCAGTGGACCAAAAATAAATACTTAATTATTAAATAGGCACGTGCCCAGACCTGTATTTCTAGGACCTTGGTTAGGACTGCAGTTTAATAAAGTATTATTTTCACATTCAACTTATTTATTTTTTACGTCCATTACTGAATGTGTGACAATTGTAATTGTTACAATATAATGAAAATTGAAAACCTACATTTTTCTTAGAGATGTATTGAATTGACATTACAGTAATTTATTTCAAATTTATAACATGAAACCACATTTCTTTAAATGTTAAATTAAAATTTCCTTAATGAATATCTATACAGTGTAGTGTTCATCATTGGCCAACAAATCTTCTGGCTGATGGCAAAACAGAAATCCAGACAAATAAGTCTAACATAGTACATGTTGCCATATGACTTGAACTGTTAAGGTTTCAGGGTACTCTTCATATTTACGTAACCTATAACGGATAAAGAGTTGCTCGTCATAGTCACAGATGTTTGCGGTTTGGATCGAAGTGTTTCTTGAGGGTCTGCCAGCACTGATAGTAGGAGTGGTCCAGCTTCTGACAGCTTGTCTCGCCCCAAGTGGTCACCATCATGCTGAGCGAGCTCTCGAACATGAAGGCCTAAAATTATGACAGAACTTAAAACCTGTTGGCAGGGACTGCTAGATTTGTTATGGATTGACAAACCCTTTTAATTACACAGTTGTGACACATGGCTGCATTAGTGGTGAGCCGCTAAGATCCCACGTTTGATTTTAGGTTCGAGAAAGAGGTTAGGAGCAATGTGGGAGACATTACTGTGGCGTGTATATTTTCTAGGGATACTGCTGTTTTTACAACTCTATTCCTTCACTGCTTCATCGTAAGCTGATATCATCTTGTATTATCCATTTTACGGCTGGGCCACAGAACAACAGACGTGTGTGTATGTTTGTATGCGCGAGTCCGGGGTTGATGATGGGATTTTTTTTAGGAGGTGGGAAGTAGCTGGCTCCATTTAGCAAAAAGGTATCGAGTGCATTTTTTATCCAAACCGTTATAGTGCTAAATGTGCCCACATTTAAGAAGAAAAAGGCAAAGTTTTAAAACTATTCATTGGTTTCCGGATGTGCATTGTACATAATGTTTGTAAAAACATAGGAAATTAAAAATTTTTGTAATATTTTAATGTATTTATTGAACTTATACCACTAATGTAGTTTGCAGAGTTTGTTTTATATTTTCAGGAAGTTGAATCAAAACAGTGCTAGTATTTCAATACTTACCGCTCGTGCGATACCTGTGTTCAGAAAACAGAAATTTACCTAATTTTTACCAGCTTTATTGTGTTAATCAATTTAAAGATGTTACAACATTTTTGTATCATAAAAAGTATTGCCTATACAGCTAATTACAATGTTGGTCATCTATCGCAATGGTTAGTCAAATAACAGGTGATGGTGAGTGCAAATGAATGCAAATTCCATGACATTTTAATATGAGACATTAACCCCTTCCTTCATGCTCGTCAATTGGCCACTGATTTTTGTGTGTATATATTTGCAGTACATGCATATGTTTACTATTGTACTTATCTATTTTGATAAGTTATATTGTGAAGTTTCTGTTTTTCGCTCTGAGTAAAGCACAGCCTACTACAGTGTTGATTGAAGTCACGATGTATGTGTCCAAGAAGATAGTTACTAAGGAAGGGTGTTTGAACACCCCATATTTTTTCACCTTATAGATTTTTTCAAGAGCAACTTGCCAACATATGCATGAGTACTCTGATGTCTAGAAAAGAGATTCAAGCTATCTATTGAGCCAGATAACAAGAGCGCAAAATTTTTCTGACGTATGCCAGTAGGGAAGAAATATATTAATGAATAGCAAAACATACATCCTTACATATTATGTTCCAGAATAGTTCAGCTAATTCATCCTTAGTATAATTCAAATTTTAAGATCACATAGGTGTACAATCATGATTAACTGTGCAGTTTCAATCAACTGCTCGTCGTGCGAAAGAGCAAATAAGTTTCTTTCGTTTCAGTTAAGATACATTTTTGTAGAAAGTAAATACGGTTTGGGAAAAAATTAGTGTTTCTACTTAAAATTAATAAAATAGTTAAATTAAACCGAAATGGAAGATGATAGTAAACTTAAATGAGCACAAGCCGAAGAATGTACTGAAGGTAAAGAGTGCTATTATTCTGAAGTTTCGGATGACAATGTTGATGTATGTATTTGAACATGTGTACATCGTCAGTACTTGCCTGATGTATCTTCCCCTCATGCTAAGGGAAGTATATGGTGATATGAAATCGTTCATCAATTCAAGCACTAAACCCATCAGTGACATCAAAATTTTCCCTATCGCACTTTGGGCGTCGAGAGATGTCAAATAAAGTATGTGTATATTGCTACATCAGGTCTTCATTGTTACAGGTTGTTCGCGATAAAGTGAACACTTTCGAAACCTTAGTTACTTTTTTTTGGGTTATTTATAGTTTCCTTTTACTTTTTAACACAAAGAAAACACCCCAAGTAACAATCAGAATATAAATACTGTACCGTTTCCAAAAATTAACGGCTGAGGTCACCATAAATAATATAGTGTATTTTAATTGTTATAGCAGACAAGATTGTCTTGAAAAGTGCTCACGGCTGAGGTCACCATAAATAATATAGTGTATTTTAATTGTTATAGCAGAAAGATTGTCTTGAAAAGTGCTCACTTTATTGCGGACAACATATATCAGGATTTTATGCCGTTTTCTCCTAATAGTAGCACTAGCATTGAACCTATTATTGACGTTTAAATTTATTTAATTTTAATTAACATTAAGATCTTATGAATATAGCATAATATGTTGATTGCAGGCAGTACGTAAAATTTTTTCTGTGTTTAATTTTGTTGATTGCGATGTGCGACCAAGAGAAGATGTCAGTAGATATTACGGTACAATTTTTACATTGATTTTCTTATTATACCCAGGAGGCAAATTTTCTGTGATGTGGTAGTTCGAAAAGAATATGAATAAAACAGCATTTCTCTTCTCTCCCGAGTTTTACTAACAAGAGTTAAATACCAAAGAGATGTTGGTAAAGGGATTTTTTTTTATATATAATCTTGTACCTTAAACTTTCTTTGTTCATCAGCAGCTTTGCTGTTTCCCCAGCAATAAATATATTATTACTTCTGAACCTACGTAATTTGGAAATAAGGTGTTATGTTTGCTAAGAAAAACATTTTTATTCATTGGTGCAACCACTGGATTAAATGCAATGCAAATGAAAGCATAGTCTAGTGTTGAGTCTAGATATAGTATCCAGGCACCCAAAACTAGGACATTTAATATTTACTACTGTTAATGAGATATGTGTCAACACAGTAGAACCTAGATCTATTTTTAATGAAATAAAATAATTACATTGCAAGTAAAAAAAAAATAGGACCACAGAATATGGTCTCTATATGTGGGTTGTATGATTATAGGTTCCACTGTGTTGCCATCAGGGTAGTTAAACTATGTGTGAGACAGTGTGATGCAGTGTTGCAGCATGTTATTTTTGTTTTATAACGTAATACATAGTTACCTGAGTGCCATCAGCTATTCGCACAGGCTCGAGTTCAGCGTTGGAAGCTCCCTCAAAGCAGAGTGTATCAGGACCATGGGGCGTCATCATTGAATGGAGTGAGGCACCGCCTGGAAGGAAACCCTCTTCCTTGGCCTCGTACCGACCAAGTATTAGCCCCATGAACTCACTCATACAGTTCCCTGTAACAATACCCACTCACTGTTATTATCCTCACTGCGGAGAATCTTAAACATATTCATAGAGTGTTATTTTGCACAAATATTCAAATTTACTGTCATAATATTTTTTTTTTCAGCTTTATTAATCTCTCTTTGGGTACTTCGATTATGGAGATTTCCTAAAGTCAATACAGAAATATATCCAGATGATACTATTAAATGGTGTAACTGAATGCAACGTGCCAGGGAAACAGCGTATAAAAGCTGAAATAACCTGCTGTTTATTCTGTGAGTGTAAGAGTGTTGTAGAAATAAATTGTCATAATTCATTTAGACTGTTTGCACATTTGTTATGTGTTGTGTTAGATACTGCATACTGTAGTAGATTGTTGCATTGCATTCATAAAATAATACACAAATTTTGAAGGTTTGTTTCATTAGAATCTCATTGATGTACAAACCTACTAAATCTAAATATTTTATATTTTGATTTAAACTTGTAACACAAAGTTTGTTACATTGGTATTTTATTTTACTTGCGAAATATTTAAGTTTACCTCGATAGTGGTTTGTTCTTAACTGTTAATAAATTAATTTGATATTTTTTTTTTAAATATACTTTTTCTATCATGCATAGTTTCAACATAGCAACTATATTTAATAATGGCGAAGAAAACTTGACACCTCTTGCTGAAAACTCCTCAAGGCAAAAGGATCGATAGGCCGTACTTCCGCAGTCACTACACACACTGAGTGTCGGGATCAAGCCAGCTTTTGCCCTTTGCTCCAAGCGAGGTTTCTGTCCTCGCTGAGCTAGCCTTCGGACACCTGCGTCATCATTTGACAGAAGGAAAATTGCTTACAACTTCAAAATATGCACAGTATTTTTCTCGTTAGCGAAAATATAACTTATAGAATGACAAAAACGTACAACTTTCGAATATCTGAGTAGCCGCATTGCCGAAGACTATCATATGCTGTAACGTGCGTCTGATATCCTGACTTTTACGAAATGGCAGATTCAAGGCTTATGCCAATGCTGCAGTCTGTCACCCTCATGAAAACTGATCAGGGCAGTACTATGAACAAACCCCAAGTGAGTGATTTCTGCACAAAAAATTCTCACGGAATCCCCGCAGATCGTCGACTTTCATAAGTTAAAGCCATAAAGTTAAATAGCACTACTCATACTCGTAAAGTGCTGTAAAGTATTGTTGTTTTGAAGTATTTGTTTAATTAAAGGAACATACCGATTTTTCATGATTACGAACGTGTTATCGAGGCACGTCTACTCCTTTGCAGTAGATGTCTACATTTAGTGACGTGTGTTAGAGTTTGAGGAAGACCTGGGTTCTCAAACTCCTGCGGGAGGAAGGGAAAGAGAAGTTGGGCCTGCTTCAATAAGATGGCACGGTATTAAACAGTGATTGGTCGGTGCTTTGCATATGCGCAAACAGTAGGGACTAGCAGAAGGCGGCAAGTAGTGGCGAGAGAGAAACACGTCATCACTGAGTGGCAACAGTGTATAGCAACGAGATGTGTGGCATCGACAAAAATGGGGAGAGTGCGAACGGTACATTTGTGTGTGTGGAGCAGGAAGGAGCGTTATATTAACATTCAAAAAACGATTAGTGGAATTGATGAGAATGTTTGAGAATGAGGTGCTAAAAGTGACTGATGCGATTTAAAAGCAACTTTTATTTTTATTTTATTATATTTTTATTGCGTTATCTAGGTAAAGGGCCAATTGATAGCCCAGTTCAAAGGAAAACAATTTAGAAAATTGCATTTTTGAGTTTAGCTCACCAACACACAAACAGAAGTGCTGTATGTTCGGTTGAAAAGAAAAATAACTCGTAAATTCACTTGTTTTAATAACTTGTCACTTTATTCTGATTTCCAGTGAAGAGCTATAAATTGCATTTTTATTTTAAAGTGTGATATTTCAGCAAAGGCAGGCTACAAACATTTTAAACACCTAAAATCGTGCCTCTGTATACTTTTTCTTCAAATTAGCACCAACAAAATATGTTAATTAACAAATTTTTCGGCGAAACTGAAATCTTTCTATATGCATTTTATTTAAAACTGGGAATTTTGAGTTTTTTTTCCTTTTGAATTGGGCCATCAACGTGTACTCTAATTAATGTAACATGCAGGACTGTGATTTGTACGAAAAATATATACTATGTGTTTAGTTGTAGATTATTATTTTAATAGAATTTCTAATAAATTGGGAAATTTTTTTACATACCGGCGTGTTTAAGTATTCACACGTGTAAGTGTATGAAACGTTGTGATTGTAATTTTGTGATACAGTTGCAGTATAGTATGACGAGCCATTTTCCTGTGTCTCACCAGGTTTAGGGCCATCACTGCATGTCTCTAGTGATTTATAACTAGTTGTACACGTCTCGTGAAATGTCTTCTTTCGTGTACAAAAATGGCTGTTATCAGCAACTGCCAACACTGTTCTGAGGCTCTGAGACGTTTATAATATATGTGCACTAGCTTCCATTGCATATTATGTTTGCTGTAACGACTACCAGTGGAGAATTAATGCAGTGAAGTGACTGAGTTTGCAGTGAGAGAAAGCAACGCAGGGTCTGAATTTCAAGGACATAAACTACTAAGCACAGAACTGCACAGGTCCACAAGTATATATTTTTCTCCAGTTCCCTAAAGTCGATTCTTTTACAACTCACTGTGGTAGTAAGGTGGCCGGAATGTGTGTTCTTGAACGGCCCATCGAGGTGGAAATATCACAAAGTCGGCTATGGCTGTACCAGGTTTTCTGGATGGACAGGTTAGCACTGTGAAGATAGATGGATCCTGCAGGCAACAAGAACAATTACACCAGTTACTAATATACTACAAATCTACAGTTATTTTCCTTAAATATGAACACTCATTACCATTAAAAAGAAACCCACCTTGTAAAAACCATTTGGAAAACACATTTTATCTGCAGATAATTTTGTGAAGTACTGCCGGTCCACACAGGCCGTTTGTAAACTCACCCGAAATAATTCGGGAGGTAAATCTTTATAGAAATGACAAAATGTATATTGCAACATACAGTCTAGCTCAACTCATAAGGGAGATAACCGCCCTTGAAATTAGATTTCATAGTTTGTGTTTTCGCAAGATCTCATTAAAAATATGTTGAATAAAATCACTATATTTTGAACATTGTTTTGTGTTCTCAAATTGTAAACCATACGGAAAAATTTGCGTTAAAAAGAGCTCGTCTACAGTAAAAAAAATAGGTATAACCACCTTACAAAAGCATATGCAAAAGGTTTTAACACCAATTTTTACGCATTATCTGCATCTTAACACTTAACAATGTTAAAAACATTGTGAGTTTATACAATGTTTTCGATATTTTACAAAAATACGAATTCAAAATAGGAATTTCAATAGCAGTTATCGCCCTTAAAAGTTGCACTAGCTATAAAAGTTCTAATAAATATTCACAATCATTTTCCTGACAATGACCCACTAGCTAAAATATTGAAGGCGAGTTTCTGAACAGCCTGTGTAGTGCATATGGTATATTTAACTGTTTTTCAAGAAGCATTTCACTCGGCGCTATCCGCGTTTATAAATCTGCCTTCGGGCAGAATGCCTATCATCATCGTCATGTAGCATACGTCCACAGTTTTCTGTAAAGTGCTCTTTATGGGACAAGCACGACACATGACAGGTGTGCATGATAAGAGATAAGCAAGCCGTGTGTTTAATGTGAGTGGGTAAGTTTACGAGAAGCCAGACTTACTGGGCTGCCAAAAGTAAGACAGGTACGAACAATGTCGGTGTATTTCCCCCACTATCCACTGATGACGCAGTCTCAACAGAGTTCCATGTCTCTAACACAAATTTTCAAACTGCTATCACAGAAACATTCTTCTACCAGTATGACTTCGTCATGTATACCTAATTTGGCTTTCATCTTATGCTTTGGTAACAGTGATATGAACACAGCATGGAATGGCGACAAATCTACCCTTTCTTTAGGAATCAGAAATGACCTTGCCATAATATGAAGGAAGACGTGAGATCCATGTCATGAGAGTAAGTGGGTGTTGGGTATGTGGAGTTTGGCAGGAGCGGAAGTGGACTCTGTAATCAGAATGGCTGTAAGATCATGTAGGGAGACTAGAATAAAGGAATCTGATAGATTCATTGTGCGTTAGTATTAATTATCATTACATGGTGCAGTCGGTGAAATTTCTATAATGGATGCAATTGAAGAAGAAATCCAAGTACTACCACTGGTATCGGTGGTGAAAATCTTTCTGTGAACAGACACATTTCTTTGTAATCAATTCTATGTGAGGCGATGCTGATAATATCTATCAAACTTTTCAATTTACCGATGACTAGGAGCGTAATTTCTCGACTGTGCTAAATAAGTTCGACGCATACTTTCTGCCAAGGTATAACCTCACTTTTGAGTGTCATGTTTTCTTTACCTGCTCGCAACAAGGTCAGTCGTTCAACAATTATGTTGCGGAGTTGAGAAAGAAATCGGAAAACTGTGAGTTCGGTTTAATGCGAGATGACGTCACAAAGGATCGCATTGTGTGTGGCATACGAGACTGCAATTTGCGTCAAAGCTTGCTGAGAGAACACAATCTCACGCTTGTTGAGGCAAATGAACTGCAGGGGTTATAACTAAACGCCTTGTGAAGTTTCAAGGTGAAGCAGCGGCAGTATAAGAAATCAAGTTCCACCGAAAAACATCGCACACATCACAGCGTGGAATAGATGATCCAGTACATCGTGATTCTGCTCGTCAAGGAAACAAAGATAAGTGGCGATTTCAGTGCGACCGATGTGGCAAGAAGCACGAGCGGCGGGCATGCCCGGCTTATGGTGCGAAGTGCAATTCGGACGGTGGTTATAATCACTTTGCTAAAGTGTGTCGCTCAAAGAAACAGGTAAGAGAAGCCCTTCATAAAAATTTTACCTCGTCCTCTCCATCATTAGAAGATGATGTGGTGGCTGAGGTTAAGTGCACAGAACCAGAAAGTAAGTCGGTGGATTTGTGTGTTGAATCTGTGTCACATTTCAGGTCTGCACCAGAGTGGACAGCGAAGTTTGAAGTAATGAATTTACATTTCATCACATTTAAGTTAGACACTGGTGCTCAGACTAATTTAATCCCTCAGGACATGTTTGAAAGGCTAAAAATTAGTCATAAACACTTACTTCATCAAATGTGAGGTTGGTTAATTACCTGAGGGATAAAATACCTTTTCTTAGAAAGTGTTATTTAAAGTGTATGTACAATGGTAGGGTTAGGGTGTTAGAATTGTATATTTTTGAGAATGACAACTAATTCCCCATCCTATGCTTGTCAGCTTGTATCATGTTAGACTTGGTACGGAAATTTGACGCTGTAGAGACGATAGTCCAGGATGCAGTGCTAACAGAACTAGTTAGTACACCCAGTGTTTCAGAGTTATATAAGTGTTGCCTGGAACGTACAATATGGTGCTCAAAATAATGTAACCCCTGTCATTCATGCACCCTGTAAAGTACCAGTTCCCCTAAGAGTACCCCTAAAGAAAGAGTTGGGTAGACTAGTCAAAGAAAATATAATTTCTAAAGTCGACAAACCTACAGAATGGGTAAATTACCTTGTTATTGTACACAAGCGAGACAACAGTATTAGAATTTGCTTAGATCCACAATATTTAAATTGTGTTGTAACGAGGGAACATTTCCCATTACCTACACTGAAGCAAGTCACATCGCAGATGGCAGGTACGAATTATTTTAGTGTTCTGGATGCCTCACAGGGATTTTGGCAAGTGCAACTTTGCCAGTACAGTAGAGACTTTTGCACTTTTAATACACCATGGGACAGGTACAAATTTTTGCGTATGCCTTATGGTATATATTCAGCAGAAGAGGTCTTTCATGGAAGGTTTGGGTAAGTCTTTGAGGGTCTGCCCGGGGTACTCACATAGTTGACGACATTATAGATTGGGGCAGTACTGTACTGGAGCATGGTCTGTAACTTCTGACTCTGACGGAAAATGCAACAAAACATGGTGCTTAGTTTAACAGTAACAAATGTAAAATAGGCGTGAAACAAGTTCATTACAAGGGTCATGTGCTTTCAGAGAATGGTGTTGCCCCTGATCATAATAAAATATCTACTATTCAAAACATTGATACTCCATCATGCAGTAAGATGTGGAGCGATTTCTTGGCATGGTAACTTATCAATTTGTTTCTAATCTTTCAGAAATCTCAACTCCTTTTAGGATTTTGCTGAAGAAAGATGTCCAGTGGAATTGCGAACAATTCAGGTTGTAGCATTTGACAAGCTTGAAGAGCTATTGTGCAATAGTCCAGTTCTAACCTACGATTATGTTAACAAACCTGTCGTACTGTCGGTTGACGCATCTCAAAGCAGGTTGGGTGCAGTTTTACTTCAGGATGGTCTCCCCATTGCATACATATCAAAGTCTCTCACCATCACTGAACGACGTTATGTCCAGATAGAGAAAGAAATGCTTGCTAAAGTTTTTGGAGCAGAGCATTAACATTTTTATATATAACAAGCAAGTCACTGTGGAATCGGATCATAAACCGCTAGTAACTGTTAAAAAAAAAAAACACTTGGTAGACTGCCCAGCTAGACTACAATGGATGCGACTTAAATTGCAACAGTGTACTTTAAATAAATGTTGAGAACAAGCCATGTTCACAAATGTTTATACCAGATACCTTATCTCGCGCATGCCAAACTTGTCCAAGTTCAACAGAAAGTACAGGTTTCGAAAATGATGTTGATCTACAGGTGTGTTCTGTCGTTCTATCTGCTAGGATAACATATGCCAAGTTGTTAGAGATACAGGAGCATATTAGTATAGATGCTGAACTTCAAATTTTGTCTTGAACCATTTCTGTGGGCTGGCCCAGTAAGCCTCAGCAGGTCCAGCCAGATCTGAGAAAATACTGGACGTACAGAGAAGACATCAGTTGTACTAATGGTCTCATTTGTAAGGGCAACGCTATTGTTATTTCCAAGTGTATGAGGCAAGAGATCCTCCACTGTGTTCATGCTGCTCATCAGGGTACCGGTACAGAAAAATGTATATAGGTATCGTAGTACAGTTTTTTGGCTTGGCATGACATCTGAGATTGTCGATTTCGTGACGAGCTGTGAGGTGGGGTAACAAATACCAAAAATCTAAGCGAAAACAGCCACTGCTCCCTCATCCAGTCCCCGATCACCCATGGCAGAAGGTAGGAATTGATGTTTTAAAAGGCAAACCAGTAGTTGCATAATCAAATACTTAAAAGACTTGTTTGCTAGGTTTGGTATTCCAGCTGTTGTCATGTCAGATGGTGGTAGTAATTTTACTTCAGGAGAACTCCAAAAGTTTGAGAGGGACTGGAACGTTCATCATGCCACATCTAGTCCTCACTACCCGCAATCAAATGGGATGTCTGAGCACCACATCCAGACCATGAAAAAAACTAAAGAAGGCTATGGAAGTTAAGAAAGATTTAGAATTGATTCTTCTAGAGACACTTAACACACCGGTTGTTCATGGGTTTTCTCCAGCCCAATTGCTTATGGGGAGGAGGCTTAGGGCAGGTGTTCCTGTTTTCCCATCTCTCTTGAACCCCTCATTGCCTGATCACGCAGCTGTTCGCAAGGCCCTGGTTGATAGCCAGAAGCACCAGAATTGCTACTATGATAAACATGGAAGTAGTCAAGAAGAAAAACCAATGTCAGGGGCAGTGAAGGAGCAAACATCTAAAGGGTGGGTTCAGGGTGCCACAATTCTCAGACCAGCTGGTCGCCCACGATCATATGTCATCAAAATGCCTAATGGTGAGATTGTGGAATGGTCTACAAATGTGTTATGTACTGATAAGAACGTTAATGGTCAGCGAGGAGTTTGTAATGATGGTACAGAGGTTGGACACCTGGAGGGGTAAAAGTCACCGGGCAGTACCTTCACTAATGGTGAAATCAGTGGGAACCAACAGATTGTTACTCAAGATTTTAAGGGGACTGAGGATTTATATAAGGATGGGTTTCGTGGCTTTAAAGAGCAGGAGTGTCAGGTGAATGTTGAGATCTGAAAACGCAACTGCCATTGAAAGAGGTGCTTATTTGGGAACTCAAATGGTTGTCAACAAAAGTGATGAACCCATCCTAAAATCAAGGAATGGCAGACCTGTCATACCTTCCAAGTGGTACAGTAGAACTGATTTTGCGTAGTTATTGATGGAAATTAAGTAGGTTACAGAGCACAGATAGCATGGTAGACCTATAACTTGCTCACGTACCATAATCACTGAAACGTATTGGAATAGGTAGGCCAAGTTGTATTGTCAGAAAGTGTTGTTTATCGCAATGTTGACATTTAATATTGCAGGTCTGTTGAATGTACTTAAGTGTATTTACATGTAAGTTATGTATTGTGGTATTTTCAACAAGTCATGTTTTGGATGTACGGTATGTAATTAAGTGTGTTAACACACACACACTATATATTTGTGTGTGTGTGTGCGCGCGTGTGTGTGCGCGCGCGTGTGTGTGCGCGCGCGTGTGTATATATATATATATATATATATATGTATATATATATATATATATATATATATATATATATATATGTAAACATGACAATAGTGATTAATTTTACTTATTGTTATTGAAAAAGGAATATGTCATGAAAGTAAGTGGAAATTGTGATATGTGGAGGTTGGCAGGAGCAGAAGTGGACTCTGTAATCAATATTGGTTGTAAGATCATGTAGGGAGACCAGGATGAAGGAATCCGATTGATTCATTGTGTGTTATTAGTAATTATTATTACAATCCATATAAAGACTGATCTAAAAATACAGTTGCAAATGTCCTCTAAGTCTGCAGGTATGATGGTGTAAGTTGCCATTACATATGATAGTTATTCGCCACGGACAGTGGCACTTGAAGCAAGTAAGAATCATGGTGTTTCAGCTAAATGTTTTTCGTGTAAAAAAAAAACGGGACATATGCCTCGTAACTGTCGAAGTAGAGTGAACAGTGCATTTGAAAAAAAAAAAATCCAAACATGAAGAAAATCGCTGCTAATTCCAAAAGAACACGAGCAAAGGATCGAGGGTTCCTTCGTGGCTGCGAACTGTGATGCTGTTGACACGTAATGGATTTTGGATTCATGGTCAACGAGCCACATGCCGTATGACAACAGTCTGCTGTAAGATATGATAGTTGTTCGGACAGATATAACGCTTGCAAAAAAATCAATAAGCTTGAAAGCTGAATGTGTGGGTATAGTGGTAACCACGGTCTATGAAGGTAGAGGTCTTGACACTGAGGAATAAAATGTGACTCCTTCTTGTCGCCGAGCGCTAGGAGTAATTTAGTGGAAGATTTATCTTGTTTTTGTATTTGGCTTAGCTTAAAATGTGAAGTTGTTACCGGAATTGCGAGTATTATATTGAAGAAAAAAATGGGAACGTAATTTTGTTTTGGAACACATATTTTTACGACAATAAAATTTTATTTTTCAATTTTTTACACGTAGATGCACATTGCAACGATTCTAAAATTTTGTAGGGCATGATATATAGTTTTGGTTCGAATGTGTTCACTAAAACAATAATACACAATATATTCCTTCAGACTACTTTTATAAACAGTTCCACACATGCCAATGCATTTATGAACATGGAACATGTATATACTATATCAGCTTACATTATTAACATTATTTTATGTAAATAATTGCAAAAATGTTAAAACGCGAGATGTAAACAAGACAAATCTTCCACCAAATTACTACTAGCGCTCGGCGACATGAAGGGACCACTTTCTCTTGCTGGAGAGCATAGGCAGTGTCAAGACCTCTACCTCTTAGACCGTGGTGGTAACCGATTGCTGTAACTTCAATGAAGTACTCTGTGTCCCTCAATTCGGTAAGAACATTCTGTCAGTGGGAGCAATTACGCGAATGGAGGAGAAGTGAATGTCTTGAAAAATGAAGTTGTTGTGATTAAAGAAAATGCTGTGTTGCTAAGAGTCAAAATATGTGCAAACGGACATTGTTACGATTACTAGGGACTCATTGCCTGAAGCTCTGGCAGCAGAGAGTAAAACTTTGGAAATGACTTGGCATAGAAGAATGGATCACATCAGTTATGATCGTCTGAATACTGCATCAAGAATCGTAGAAGCCATGCCACTGGTGAGTGAAAGCATGGTCCAAATTCTCTGTGTAATATGCACTCAGACGAAGCAGACGCGAGTTCCTTTTGGAAAAGAATGGATGCAAGCCACTTGGCCACTGGAAATATTACATTAATGCCTGGTAGGGCTAATAACACCGAGCAGTTGGAACAAGAAAAAATATACCCTGACATTCATCGATGGCTACACATATTTTGCAGACATTACCCTCCCTAAATCTAACGCAGGGGTTCCTGAAATCGTGATTCGACATGAAAAAAAAAAACTAGAATGACAGTGGAAACTTGAGGTTAACAGACGTCAGACAGATAACGGTAAATAATACCACAATGTAAAACTTGGAGCCTGGATAGACGCAGAAGGAATTTTTGCTGACACATCAGCTCCGTATATGCCTTGTTGGACAAAGTCAGAGCACTAATGATCGTCTCGGCTGCACTGGAAGAGCTCTGGAGTGCGGCTGCATATACAGCAACCTACCTTACCTACAGAAGCCCGACTAAAAGACAGAATGAAACCCCAGCAGAACTCTGGTATGGAAGAAAGTACATGCGGAGAACAAATGCCAGCTGAAATTGGAGCCAAGAAGCCAGACAGGAACAGGTTGTAGACTATGGGATGCAACGAGAAAAGAAACAGTCGTCAGGAGAGACGTATTGTGTGTGGAGATCTCAAACACTCGTTTAATACGTCAGTGATGCTCCTAATGCTTGATGATAATAAATGTGACACATGACACAGTAAACGAGTCGTAAGAGAAATAAAATAAAAAAATAATAAATATATATACAAAACTACGGTCTGTGAAGAAAATGCTAATAGCAGTGAAGAATTGTTTCATGAATTTGAGAGCAAGGATGAATCAAACGAAAACAACATAAATGAACGACAGAGAGCACTTACAAGAAACAAAAGGATTCCTGTGAGATACGAAGATTGTATGATGCTCTCATTTGAAGAAGCTATTTCTTGCTCAGAAGGAAAGTTTTGGAAAGCAGCTATTGAAGAAGAAGAAAAATCATTAATTAAAAATGATACATGTGATGCTGTAAAAAAAAAAGATGACTTTCCAGTGGGACAACTGATATTGACTAGCAAGTGGATCTTCAAGAAAAAGGAAGATGGAAATATAAAGTAAAGCTGGTCGCACGAGGATGTCAGCCGGTGGAGAGTGTCGAATTCGGCGAAACCTACAGCCCAGTCTTAAACAATGGATCAATGAAGGTAATTCTCGGGATGTCTCATAGTGAAGGTTATATGTTGAGAGCCTTTTACATAAAAGACTACATTCCTGTACCTGTGCATATATACATTCCTGACAGATTGAATGCCAGTGGTGTATATTAGCTAAAAAAATTTGTACGGCCTCAACAGTGAGGTAGAATGTGAGAATTACACAGATCTCTTAAAATCAACTGGCATGAGTCAACTAAAACCTTAACCATCGGTGTTTAAGAATTATTATTGTTCTGTCCTAGGCTTGTATGTGAATGACAGAATAATGATTAGCAAGGACTGTAGAGCAGTCGATGGTCTGTTGGAAGGTATAGAGACGGGGTTTGAAATCAGTGTACAAAAAATCGTACTATATTTCTGGGAATGAAAATCACTAAGAGTTAAAAAGGTCTTCGTCTCAGCCAGACATTAACTGTGGCTCAACTCCTGAAAGCTTACAATATGCCAGAAAGGAAGCCTGCACCAACTCCGGTGGTAGAGAGAAAGGGAGAAGAAGAGGAAAAACAGAACAAGACTTTTCCATACAGAGAGTTGCTGGGAAGACTCGTGTATCTGTGAAACAAGACAAGAACTGCTGTAATAGGATTGTGGAGAATACAACTAAAGAGGACTTTGTTTCAGCCAAGTGAATTTTGAGGTACCTGCGAGGCACTGGACTCTTGGGGATCTGATTTGAGGACCGCTCTTCAATGGAGGAACTGGTTGGCTACTGTGATACAGTTTTTGCTGGGGACCCACAGTGCAGACAAAGCACCACAGGCTATGTTATCTTCTGTTGTTGAGAACCTATCAGCTGATGCACCAGGAAGCAGTCCGTGGTTACTCTTTCCACAACAGAGGTGGAATACATAGCAGCAGCTGATTTTATGAAAGAGCTGATGTACATTAAGAATGTTTTTGAGGAGATCCTAGGCAAGGAGGTGACGGCAAGACTGCATGTAGACAATCTAAGTGCTCTATGAAAAATTGGTTTGTTGAACCGCAGGTCGAAACACATTGCCGTGCAATTTCGTTACATTCATGAAAAGGTCAGGGAGGGCTTTGTGAAAGTGAATTACTGTTCCAATGATAGACAGCGGTCATCTTGACAAAACCGTCGCAGAATGTCAAATTTAAAACTCAGGCAATTGCAGTAGTCTGGGAACAGTAAATTTAAAAGAAAAATTGAGAATTAAGGGAGACTGTTTGTAATTAAGAACTGATCCTCTAGTTTTTTGCTGTATATATGCTATTTGGCATAAGAAAAAGTATGGCTGCAAGAGACATTCTGTGTGTAAGTGATTAATTAATGATCTGTAATTGCAAGGGAAAGTACCACATTATTTAAAAAATACAACATTAAAAACCAGCACTCACACTGTTTAGAATTGTCCTTTTCACGTTGATTCTGTGTTGTTTTCTTTGATTAATTTTAGAGCATGTTGTGTGTATGTAAAAAAAGACTTAATAGGGCCGAAATTCATTAAAATTCTTAAATAGGATTGTTTCTAGTTGAGCTTTACGTTTTTAGACTTTTTTGGATAAAAGTTAACAGAATAATTCAAGGTCTGTTAAACATTTCATCTTAAATTTATTTATTGTTAGCATTACTTAAATTATGTGGTGCAGCGGAACCAAAAATTTCTTCATTAGGTTTTCCTAACTAGAATTTACATGGTTTTACGTTAGCCAAAATACATGTCTTTTCAAGCATATACATTTTAAAACTCTTTTCGTTGGTTATTTTCTGAAATACATTATAATTTATTAGCCATCTCGATTATTTACTGATAAATTCCTTAGGTGCAATTAATGTTGAAATGCAACAACTTTATTAAATTCTCTAATTACGAACAGTGTTTAATCTTAATAAATTAATGCTAAGGTCTCGTAAATATATGTATACTAGATATTAGAAGAGTAATAGTGCACTTACACAATGATCGAAGGCTACTGCATTGATCACCATGAAGTTGGCAAGGTTGTATTTGTAGGGCACATAGTTGCCATGCCAGGCAACCACGTCAAAAGGACTGTGGTCCTGCTCTGCCTGGAATAGGTGACCTTGAAACTTCGAGACTACTTTGAAGGCTTCCACGTCTCTGTCTTCGTACCATGCTACCGGAGTCAGGAAATCTCGTGGGTTAGCCAAACCATTTGCTCCTGGAAAATATATTCATGCTAATATAAATTACTTTCATATCGTAACATGTATGTAGCAATTCAGTGTGCAAATTATTTACTGTAATTACATGCCATTTATGTAAACTTTTACTGTTATGACGTAGTCATAAAAGTTAAGAATCAAGCTCGACAATTCTCACGTATCGTAAAGCCCATTTATTATTAGAGTCATGGATCCTGAAGAATCTATTTTTTCATGGCTTTAATTCACATCTGTGTACACAATCTCAAAAGATCATTTGTGTAGTTGACAGAACATTAATTTGAAGGCTCACTATTTTTTATCATCAGACCACCCGTATCGCCCGACCAAACAAGACAGTTTGCTGAGTAAAACTGAAATTTTAGGATGATTAAAAAGTATTTTTCCTGATTGCCTAGTTGTGGGGAAAACGTGTCCATAATACACTGTGAAGATGTGGTAAAATCTGAATTTAGCTCTCTCTCTGTCTCTCTCTCTGTCTCTCTCTGTCTCTCTCTCTGTCTCTCTCTCTGTCTCTCTCTGTCTCTCTCTCTCTCTCATATATATATATGTGTGTGTGTGTGTATGCGTGTAGTTAGGTTAGTGTGTTGTGTGTATTCGGTTTTTCTGTGGTTTTCCTAAATTACTGTAGTATAATGCTGGGATGGCTTCTTAATAAGGCCATGCCTGATTCCCGCCCTAGTTACTGTCACTTGTGTCTAGGCGCTAACACGATGAAGCCGGTTTCTGCTGTTTCAGTCCATTTAAGTTCTTTTAAGGCGAGGGGCTTCTATTTCTCTTGTTTTTGGGAGTATAATTAAATCCTGAAAGTGAGCTGATGTAAAATCGTCAAATATATATAATAATAATTATTGTGTTTACAAGTTTTTTTAAATAAAAAAATATTATTGTATATTAAAAAAAAAGGCTACCAACCAAAACAACTTTCAACACATTTATGTGACAGCTTTACGGTACCCAGTATGTTTTTAAGTTTTTAAAATAATGCTAAGTGTCTTGCAAAAACAGCATACATAAGTGTGTGTGGCCTTAATTCAATGGGTATGTTAAAGAAGAGAGTGTGTGTATGTGCAACACATATATGCAAACATACATAAATTAATTAATAAATTAAGACAGACTTATATTTTCAGACTCACCGATGGGACCCAAATTTGGCAGTTGGAAGTGATCATCAAACACCTCGAGGATATAGCCACGCGCAGGCTCAGTCAGTGCTACACTGAATCTCATTCCTTGCTGCAACAACACTCTATAAACGTAAATAAAGCAACCTTCATTCTGAAAATTTTAACACTTAGCTTTAATTTTATAACTTGAAGTTTAGCTTGCAAATTTGAAGGAGTTCATTAAGGTAAGCTCTCTCTCTCTCTCTCTTTCTTTCTCTCTCTCTCTCCCTCCTCCTCTCCCCCTCCCTCTTCCGCAACTTATAAATTTATGTTAAAAATTCTGGAAGAGGTTAAAAAAAAAACAAGAATTTACCAGCATAACTGATAAGCTTACATTCCTCAAAGTGGGTGCAAATTAACCATGAAAGTAAAAAAATAATTAATGTAATCTAGGAATATTAAATAATAAATTTGATTTAGTCGTATGATAAATGAAGTATACTAAATGTAAGTCAGTTTGCTAAGTAATATCCGAGTAATCAGTTTAATAATTTGGGGGAAATTTTTTTCTAAAATGTCTTTCTATCATAAATGTAAAAAATAACTACCATTTTCAAAATAAGTCATTACAGAATGATGAACGAAATATACAAATGTTAAGTCAGATTTGTATGCAGTATATGTGTACCAAGATTGACGAAAGAATATATATATGTATATATATATATATATATATATATATATATATATATATATATATATATATATATAT